>PVIU01030123.1:0-16517 GCA_004026605.1 Ondatra zibethicus | reverse complement strand
AAAGTTGGCGGATGGAGAACCCAACAACAATGACACCAGGACCTATCTCTTCTGCATGTATTATCGTTTTGGGAACCGAGTCTTTTTGAATGCACTCCTTCCAAGGCTGGGAGGGAGGGGGGTGGGCCTTGGACTTCCAACAGGGCAGGGCACCATGCCCTCTTTCAAGGAAGAAGGGAGAGGGAGGAGGGGTGGGGGGGTAACGGGAGGGGACCAGGAGAAGGGTAAGAAAGGAAAAAATGTTATTTCTTTAATTATGTTTTTGAATGGGAAAAAAAATAAAACAATGTAAAAATAAAAAAAAGAGAAAAAAAGAATATTTTATAGCAATCTATTTATATTTACCTTTTAAATAAATACTATTGTTCCTGATTTATTATTCTAAATTTTAAAGCCAATTAAAATTAAAATTTACTATGAATATATGCTTGTATCATTTCACTTAATAATTAGTACAAATGTTTGCAAATATAAGTCTAATTCTTATTTCTTAATGTCTATACTTTTATTTATTTTTATTAAATTAGAGTTTTGACAATTTCATACTTGCATATAGGACATGTTGGTTACTATCTCCACTCAGCCTCTCTTATTTTGAAAGAATTTTTTATAGTTATACTGACTATAAAACTTTGTTATTAGAATCAAAGTTGAAGAGCTAAGAAATTAGCAGGAAGGCTTTTGAATGCTGCATTGCCTAACTGGGCAGTGCTTAGCTGTCTGATCAGTGGATAGACTTTGCTCCTGGAGCTCTGTGGTCAAGAGAAAGGAGCTGAGTGGTGGGAATGGGCATGCTGAAAGAATACTGTAAATTTGGGCATGTAATCAAGTTGCATTTCCTAGCCAAAACAGGGTAAGTCCCTTCAGTTTGATAGACACCAATGTGCTTTATATCTGGAATGTCCCTTGTGGGCTTCTGTTTTGAACACTGGCTCTAAGATGTGGTACCATCTTGGGAGGCTATGGAACCCTTACAAGGTGGGGCTTAAATCCCAGAAGCAGATAACTAGGGGTGGACCTTAGAAGGGTGTACGCATCTTATTATTTCTGCCTCCCTCTGCTTCCTGACTAATAAATTTGGGAAAGGAAATTTCAAGACAGCAAACCATTTAGACTGGTGTGATTATTGTTGAATGCGTTTAGCCAGGCTTATGGTGAGAATCAGGGAGATTCAGAAAATGTGTGCTTTATTCAAAAAGGGAATGCATCTAAAATTGCAGATAGAAGATGAAATCCACTCAGCATCATGGATAGTAATAAGAGAGTCAGGTTTGAGCTTATTTTAACCTATTTTTAACTGACATATAAAAATCAGAGTACCATGTGAGTTTTCAATACACATAGTAGTTTTCCAATCATGTAGAATTCCCATCAGGAAAAGGATATCTGTCTCCTCTAACATATATTGTTCCGCTGTAATGAAAATACTTTAAGTCTTCTCTTGTAGATTTTTAAAAAATCATAGTACAGGTTGGTTCGATGATACAAACATGTAACCCCAGCATTTGGGAGACTGAGTCAGGAATACCATGAATTCAAGGCCAGGCTGAAGTCTACAGTGAGACCCTGCCTCAAAAACTCAAAACAACAACATAAGGAAAACAAGAGAAATGCATGTCATGTTTCTTAACTGTCATAGCACAACCTAGTCCTTCTCCTACCTAGCTGTGATTTCGACCTTTGACAAATATCCCCCTTCTCTTTACCTTACTTTTGAATTATCCATGATTTTTCCCACTTGTGTTTCATGTTACAGATAGTGCTGTAATTGTGCATGGAAAGCCAATAACAAGATTTAATTTCAGAAAATGGTCTAGATCATTCTGCAGAGTTAATGTGTCATGCCCACTCCTTCAGGAAGGTGATACACAGACAATGGGATTCTAAAGAGAACCCTCTAAATGTGAAGTATGCTTTAAAAAATAGTCGTAGGATAATGATGTACAAATGGCCCAAATGAGCCACGGAGTTCCTTGGAAAGCTGGCCCATCTGCCTTGGGAGGTGAAGGCAATATAGGTACCCAGCTCTGGTAATGGTCTGGAGGACTGTTCCTAGACCAAAACCCTAGCTACACACTGTTCTTTCTCTGAGTCCCCCTCTGCTATTCCATTTCTTTGCTTCCTACTTGGCCACAGCTATTTGTTAGCAGTGTTTAATAATTTTTGTCCCTCAGGTTACTGAACTGTGTCAGTTCTTCTGCTGTGGCCATGTCAACCAAGCCTCTGGTAAATTTTTCAAGTCCTTGAACTATTCTATTGTTTTTACTGGTTCCTCTCAGGAGATTCCTCCCCTGATATTCTCCATTTATAGCATGCAAACATCCTGACCGTTGACCCTTCAAAGTCTCACACTCCTTCTCGGAGAGTCTTTAATTCCATGCAAATCTAGAGTTTTCCAGTCAGACTTCCTGAATGGTCCAGAAGTACAAATTAATGTTGACTTACCATTAAATTACATATTTAAATAGCAGACCCACACTTTTCATGGATAATTTCGTATGTGATTATTAGTCATCAAGTTAATTCGACTCAAAAGCAAAGACTGAAGAAGCAGGATTGGTGAAGCATGTTGGTGAGGACTGTGGATTTCGAAGCTGGAAATCTTTGAGCAGAAATCATGGCTCAGGACGAGGAGATGTGACCTCTAATCCCTAGGTCTAAAGACATGACTTAACACTCCTCAGAAGGGTTCTGTTCCCTTTGCTGTCCTATGTGTATGACAGTGTCAGCAAGGCTCAAAGTGGGCTATGAATAAATCATTCCTGAATGATGAAATAAGTGATTGTTCTGCCTGTGTGGGTTTCATAAAATATCATGCCTAAGGGGAATGTATAGAGGGAAAACATTCTGAATCGTGTTATGGAGAAGGAGTGAGGCTTTAGCCAAGACACTCAGCACTGGGCAGACAACCTGGAGACGGGGTAGAACTGTTGTGAAATATTCCTTACACTGTGTGAAGATGTGTCACTGTGACTGGTTTAATAAAGAGCTGAATGTCACAAGCTAGGCAGGAAGAGGTTAGGTGGGACTTCTGGGGATAGAGAGCTCTGGGGAGAAGAAAGGAGGAGTTGCCAGCCAGATGCAGAGGGAGCAAGACATGCAGGAGGAGAGGTAAAAGCCAGAAGTCACGTGGCAACATGTAGATGAAGAGAAATGTGTCGATTTAAGTTATAAAAACTAAGGAGATGAGCCTAAGCTATAGGTGGAGCTTTCATAATTAATAAGTCTCTGTGTTGTTTTTGTGAACTGGTGGCACAAAGAAAAATCCATGTACATGTAACATCTTGGCTGGTATTTGGGGCTTCCTAAATTCTCTAGATGCTGAGACACTTCCTATACTGACTCTCAGTTTTAAGCCCCATAGCACAAATACATGTAATCGGAGCCAAGTGATTATATTATGTTTGTGTTGGAAGAGCCACAGATATGTCCATTTGAACTTGGTAGAACTACGTGAAACACTGGGGGTTTAGGAAGGAATGGTCTTAAACACAAGACACTACTGATTCTGGCATGTGTAGGGGAGAGAGGAAGAGCAGGAAGGGTGAACAGCAAGTACAGAGTTTGGGCAGGAAAGACGCGGACATGACTTCGGCTTGACTCGTGAAGAAAAGGAGTATGGGTGTAGCTGCAACTACACCAGGCACTACTGGTGGTAATTTAACAGGAAAAGTGTGGGTTATAGCCCTTCCTCAGTTTTCTCTATTTATTTTCAAGTATTTCCTGTTGAAGACAAAAGTTCAAAGACAAGGTAAATATCACATTGCCGAAGACCCTTGCAAATGGATTTGCAGCTAGGCATGCTTATAGCATATAACTTGGGAGATGGAGTTAGGAGGATTGTTGGGAGTTCAAGTCTGCTGTGTGCTATGTAGTGGGACCATGACTTCACAAAGTGCATTCCAAAGACAAAAGAAAACTGCATATCCTTATCTATAACAGGCTGTGCTTCCCTGTCTCCTAGTTAGTCTCCTTTGGCTTGATGTGCAGTCGGCAGATTTCTCCTTCCCAAGTAACCAGAGGAAACAAGAAAGCCATGTAGTGAATACTCTAATAATGTTGCAGACAATATAACACATTAGACGAGGCGTTATCTGCTCTGGGACATATTTAGCTGTGAAATTCTCATGCCTATCTCTAACTCTCTTGGAGGTATTCACTCCAGTAATTAGCATTGATGCTTATAATCTGTATGCAGGGCTAGAATCACCACCCTTGCTGACACAGGATCCTTCTCACTCCATCCTTCCCTTCCCAGCACCTGCTGATTTTTAACCCTGACTGGCACGTCACCTGACTGGACATAGATCCATGATTACATTTCAATACAAACCCTGCAGTGAGGCAGATTACGATCAGACTCATTATCATAACACCAGAATAATCAAAAAGCAATTATAAAGAGGTCAATGAAGTTGGTAGCCTTAGGTGAATTCAAAATATCCTGGTAGAAATGTGTGTTTTTACATGAAAATAGCTATTCGTAAGTCCCTAAGGTATCACTAGAACAAAAATGAGAAAATAAGACAATCATAGTTTCATTGCCAACTCCTCAAAGGTGCTGTCGATTGTGTCACCTGTGTTCTGCACTCCTGTGGATCCTAGCTGCTTTCTGGACCTTGAATTTTCTCTGATGGACATGGGGATGAAGGAATACCTACAGGAGGACCTGCAGAGCAGAAGCGTGCCCAGAAGCATGCAGGCCCTGCCCCCTGCCCCCTGCCCTCTTCCTGAAATGTGCTTCCGATGAACTCCCGGATTATCTGTATCTTCTGTACTTTCCCTATTCTTCCAGCCTGGTTCTTGTCTTCTCACCTTATTGAGTCCGTGAGCCATGTGCGTGGTATTTTATTTAATTAATGTTGTTACTCTAAATTTAGAATCAATTTAGTTAGCTTCTGTACTCTTCATTACTAGAACACAAACATGCACATGTGCATACACACAGAGAAGAGAGGTGGAGAGAGATAGAGAGATGGTTGGATGGATGGATGGGTGTGTGGGTGTTTGGTCTAATGGAAGGACAGACAGATGGACACAGGAAGGGAGGGAGAAGGAAATGGTCCTCATGAGCCTTCAGCTCTGTTTCTGGAGAGGCAATGTCAATTGAATGAACTCCTCTTAGTGAGTTATTGTTCTTGGTTTTGTGTGTCTTCTGTGGTCTTCCATGCCAGAAAGAGTGCAATTTAAACTTACTTCACTGGGAGAAAGAGTTAGTGAGTTGGGAAACAACACCACATATCAGATATTGGTTAAACTGAGACTATAGGGTAGGTGTCATATGACCATGGAAAAAAGATTTCACGAAAAATGAAGAAAAAAATCTATGAACATTACTGGCTTTGGGATTTGGTGTGTTTAAACTCTTTGTTGTTACTTGAGAGTTGTGTGCTTCAGGTCTTCACAGCACATGTGTGACTTTGTTAAGCAAATCCTTATTCAGTTGAAAGAGGATGACAGCCACAGGACGAAGCAGCTGAGCTGGAGGAAGGAGCTATCAGAGCAGCCTGGTCATTGTGGAACATTCAAAGGCTGTGGGCCATTGAAGATCCATCATTTGGAGATCTTGGTAACTGTTTGGGGGAATCTACAGATCTCTGGATTTAAGATTCTGAAGAGAATGGAAATTTCTTTTAGTCAAGCCATGATGGACTATCGTTTTTCAGTGCATAGTACATTAGCCTTGTGAGACCAGTCCCCAAACACCCGAGAAGGTATAACCTGAAGAACTGGATGCTATCTCTGAACAGCATCCCCTTCCCATTGCCACATCATGCCCTTAGAAAGGCAGTAGAACTAAGCATAGAATTCACCACCTTAAACAGAAACCCACCCTCTCCAGTCTCTAAGCTCAGCGTTGGTTCGTGGTTGCATCATGCAGAACCTTTGTTTCTGATATGCAGCTCCCCGTTTTCATTTCACTTTCATTGGATTTTCACTTGTAACAGACTCTGTAGCTTCCTACTCCAGCCTCTCTTCTCTGCGTTCACTGTGCTTGCTCACAGATAGCTCACCAATGAGGGCTTTCATGGTTCCACCCACTGGCTCAGTATCCCCCACAAAGCAAGGGAGTCAATGAAGCCAAGGGAGCTCAGAGCTTAAGTTTCTTCTCCTGGAAAAGCAGTACTGACCACAGATGCTCATGTTCACGCTTGTTTCATTGTGGAGGAGCTTACGGAGAACGTGACTGGTGAGCCCATCACATTTTGCCAGTTGAGCTAATGTGAAACCATTGGGGAACAAAATCAGTCTTTGTATTTGACTTCCTTACAAACCTGTTTGCTTTCATCCCTCAGTAGTGCTTCACGGGTACACATGTGCAAGCAAGTGTATGGATGAGCATACGTATGTGCAAGGCATGTGAACATTTAAATTCACACACACACACACACACACACACACACACACACACACACACACAAAATCTCAGGAAATGATGTTGAGCTATGCCCTACATATCTAAGGTCACATATCTGAGCTCATCACTGTCTCTAGATCCCAATTAGAGCTTTAGTAAGATGTGTAAGAGATCAGGAAATCTTGCAAACTGGTATCAGAACACCTGTTCTAATCATCACTCTCTACAAATACATCATATTTTTGTATAATTTACACTATGCTGGCCCAAATACTCGTAAACATTCACAGTAGTAGAAAAAAAAAAAAAAAAAAAAAACGTTGGTCAGTGCAGTCTTGGGTACCACCTGCAATGGTAGCTCTATGTCCTCCTACCCTAATGGATTTGTGCCTTTTCCTAAACAAAGATCTATGGGCTCCTCTTCCCTGTCTCTCACCCATTTTTATAGTCTCCACATGCTTAATGACTTCAAATGCAGTTAGAAGTAACTGTTGTCTCCCTTAGCCTCAGGGCCCAAGTCAGAGCCTCGTGTATGCCCGCCCTGGAGGGGAAGTAGCTTGACGTCAGTCTTCATTTTCTTTCTATTATGTATGGATTACACTCAAGAGTCTCATAGTCCAGTGTATTATAGAACTAATGTTCTTGGATCTTATGGAGCAAATTCTTAATGACCCATTTCCAGTGAAGTCCCTGCCTGTTTTCCAGATAAACTTCAGACTTTCAGTCTCCTGAAGCACTCTGCTCCTAGAAGGACACACAGCTTGCTGAGTGCTGCCACACCCCACGGCATAACTTCTTTTCTTATATATACATTTTTATTGATATTTATTGAGTTCTACATTTTTCTCTGCTCCTCTCCCTGCCTTTCCCCTCCCCGCTTCAATTCTCCCCCAAGGTCCCCATGCTCCCAATTTACTCAGGAGATCTTGTCTTTTTCTACTTTCTACTTCCCATGTAGATTATATCTATGTTAGTCTCTCTTACTGTCCGCATTGTTGTCTATGTTCTCTGGGATTGTGGTTTGTAGGCTGGCTTTCTTTGCTTTATGTTTAAAAACCACCTATGAGTGAGTACAAACGTCTACCTCCTTTCACCGGCTACTTTGAACCCTCAGGTCAGAGTATTTTCAGGGTACACTGTCCATCTAAGACAGGACCTTGGCCTAGAAGACTTCATCTTTGAAGCCACCAGAAAGGAAGAACAGTTTCCAAAGCTACAGACAGGTTCTCCATAGCTGCAGGCCTCTGTTTCCTAGTGCATGGAAATATCCCCTTCGGAGCTCACAAATTGACCTGCATGTTGGCTGGGCATCCTACCTTCCTTAGACAGGCAATGAGCATTGATATGTTTGCAGGGAGCTTCACGATGTTTTGACAAACCAACACTCATTTAGCAAAATAAAATGAAATATTTATTATCTGCATAATACTCAATTTATAAAATGTGAATTCAGCTTTAGAAATCAGTTACCTTGTTGTATATTTACTATTAATTATTAATTATGTCCTAGGGATACTGCACAACTTTCTTAAGATAGTATTATACTTTCATCATTTTTATTTTTAAAATATAGTTGTTTTTTGGTGTATATATAATAAACTGAAGTGAAATATGTTTATAATCCAGTAACTTTTAAGAAAGAAAATCATCTCATATTAGCGCAACACCTATCAACAGTTGTGATGTAAATAATCTCAGCGGGCAGTGCCTTCTATACCCCTTGATCAGTTATTTTACACAGAGGAAGTGTGGTCTTTACACACTTTACACTGAATGGTCTCAGTGCCATCCATCCAGTCATGTCTAAAATGATCCCCCCAGTGGCTAGCTGGTGTGACTGGTTACCAGTGAGGCTCAGATGAGGACTCCTCCTTTCTGAGGCAGCACTCCACAGGTCCATTTCTGCTTCCTTAAAGTGTGACTCCTACAGTCTGGAAGCAAACATCTCAAGAGTTAGAAACAGGAGCTGGGACCTCATGTGCTGAGCTGCAATGCTGGCATCTTAGCGAATGATTCCAGTTGTCCACAGTCGTGGAGTCTTCTCCCATTTAAGGGCAGGTGATATTTTTGCACATCTCTCAGGGGAAGGCTTTAGGACATCAATGAGATTTTTATTAAATGATTATTTGTTCACCTCTCTCATCTGAGATCTGTTATTCAGCCCAGAGCTTACATGAACACATAAGTTTGCACATCTTCTCAAAATACAGATTTTATTTTGGTCAGATATGTACCCAACGCAGATCTGCTGGCTAATGGGCTACTTTTGCTTTTCATAGTTTGAGGAACTACACAGTGTCCCCCCAGGCTGCACCCGTTTATCCTCCCACCAAAAGTGTGTCAGAAGGGGCTCCCTTCCCCCACCACAGTCACCACACTCATCCTCTATTCTTCTAAGATACCCAGTTTCTCACACAATAGGACTGCTTTTGAGAAACCCCATGCAAGCGAAGCCAACCCACGTAACTGCACACTTAAAAAGTTTTGTATTAAACAGCATTTTAAAATTTCATCTCGAAAGTAACTAAGAACAAAATTGCTCTTGATTTCTCTAGATATTCTTAATGTCACTAATTTTCCCATCTGATCAATCTAAAGTCCTTCCTGTGGCCAGTAGGTACAGGCTTAACATCCCCTGGCAAGAGAACCACAGGTTGGATGGCAGGGAACTGGATTACTCTTGCTTGGTGGTCATATTTTGGCTGAACTTAAATGTCTATGCTTAATCACATGCATGTTTAAGTCTTTCTGACTGCTTTTCTAATTCTTTCCCTTCCCACCCAGTACCAGCTGTCTATTTAAAGGACAGGATCTCATTGTTTGCTGAGCCACATGTTCGAAACTTTTACTCTGTTTGATGAAGATAATGTTATCAATAGATTGGAGGAAATGTCGCATTGACGCATATTGCAGTTGAACAATTTGTGTTGTATTGAGGAGCACTGAGTGATTGATAGAACATGAACTATGTGGTGATTTCTCCATACTAAGTGCACAAGGAGCAAAGCTGCCCCTGCAGCATCATCCTGGTTGGCTTGCCTCCCAGGCCCCCCTGTGTAGAACTGAGGCACAGTTAACACACCCGGAGTTCCTCACAGCTCAGGGAGAAAAAAAAATCAATGGACATTGACATGATAGGCATTTATAATTCCTATACTTCCTGCCTTTGCTGTGCAAAAGAGTTTTAAGTAACTGCACTGTGCTCTGGCCTGTGAGCAGAGAGGACAGTGTGAAAAGCGCTGCTCTTTGCTCATGACTCCAGGAGGTATCTCATAGCTACTGCTCACTCGATGGGAAAATCTCTACTGAGCTGTGAAGTTGCTCACATGTCATCTTGCAGTGCACATACCCCCATCTGGACATCAGAGACATTTTGATAGATTTTTGTCGAAATCCTCACTGAAATCTGAGCCCACCAGAATTCTTTAGGTCTACCCTTTTAAAATCAGGCTTGGAATCTGGAACCAGAGAGCCCTTTCCCACAATATAGTGATAAAGGATCACATGTCCTACAGGAGTCAGGGTGTGACAGATCCTAGAGACTCAGTGATTTGGGATCATGAGTTCTGTAGGAATTTAGCAGATGAAATAAATCATGGCTAAAATGGAACTCATTAGCAATGGCAGCTTATAAAGTCACTGATGGACTCATTGACATCAGCCCATGAGGAGCTCAGACCAGGAGTAACTGACTAGGTAGGTAGCTTATAAATATTCTTGCAACCAAGCAAAACATTCTGTTTTTGATGCTGTGGGGAAATCCAGCCTCAAAAATGGTTTGAACAGAAGAGACACTGATGAATGTGATGGTATTGAGATAGCCTGAGTCTGGAGCCCTGGAGAGAAGGAAGCAGGGTCAGTGAGCCAGCTGGGAACACACATGGTGGGCCATTCTTGGATTTGGCCTGTGGAACACACCATAAAACTTAAATGGCAACTTTACATTTGAACAGTGCCAATCCACAAAGAACAAAAACAACAACAAAATCCACGGAGCATGTTCACAAATTATTTTAAATATAATTTGTATTCAAAGCACACCCCTGAGGAGGAAATGAATAAACAGGAACCTCCAAGATCCTGAAACTCTCTGGCAATGAATTTCAAGCATAAGTGCGAAGGAATATTTTTTAAAACAATATGCTTATATTATCACATGTTAAATTATTTAAGAAAATCAGAACATGGTGCATCTTGTTTTCCAAGTGTCCTGGAAACATCCCTTTTCTTGCCTCTCAGAGGAATAAAAGGAAGCTCTTCCAAAATAAGTAACTTCTGCTTGCAGAAAATTAGCAGTCTGTCATTGACATTATGGGCATTGTTATATAATTACTGCCTTTACTGTGCAAAGGGTTTTAAATAACTGCACCATAGACTGTGTGTCATGCACTGAATGGAACCACAGTCAGAAGGTCTCTCAGAGCACAAAGACTCTGACAAAGCCCTGTGTGCCTCTATCCAGGCCCCCCAGGGTTTGGTGGTGTGACATGCAGTTCTCCTTGTGTTATTTCGTTGGCTTTATTACTGCTGGTTTTTGCCAGTCTGTGGCATGAGTTTCTCTTTTACAAGAAGATGGACATGCAGCTGGATGTTCAGGTTCCCTGTGCTAAGCTAAGAAAGAATCCCAACCTACAGGTTTCAGACAACACATCCTAAAAGAAAAGCATTTTTCCAGCAGGTGTGGAGCATCAACTTTAAATCTGGGTCCCAGTATTTGAGGGAGTGTGGTGTTTACCTACCCCTTGTCTGTCATCGGTGGCTCTGATCATAGGGAAATTGTCAGAGTGAGATGGAGTAAGTGAGCAGCATCTTCTTTTCAGGCTTCTGTTGTGCAGGTTTGAAGATGAGGGAATTGTTGCGCTAGATGTCCTGCCTCTTGCCCTGTCCCATTCATTGCCCCTTCTCACTGGAAACACTAGAGCTCTGATCGGGCTCCCCCGTCCATGGATGACCTAGGCCAGCAGTCGGCCTCCCGTGGTGCTCTCAGGCACCATCGCCTGCTGCTGAGTTTCACTTCCCTTTGTCCCTGCAGCTCTTCTACCCCAGTGTTTTTCCCCTCTGACTTGAAGCTGTGGATTCCCAGCTCCTCCAAGTCAGAATGCTCTTGCTTCCCATCTTTGCTGTGTGAACGTGTTTTAAATAACCATACTAGAGATCATTGCCACGGGCTAGAGGAAACCACAGACAGAGGTCTTTCAGTGTGTGAAGACCCTAACAAAGTCATTCTCTTTTACCCAGGAACCAGAGTCTGTTGAAAACACATATTGTCCCTTGTCCAGAGCTGTTGTGACTTGACTTCTCATTGTAGCAGTAGATCAGGGCCAGCAATAATTACAATAATGCTTGGGAGAAATCATTTCTTCTCCTATGAGCACATGAACCACTCCGCTGCTTTCAGCCTTGGCATGGGATGGATAATTTGCCTTCACTGTTGATCTACAGAGTTTTGTTCTGAATTTGATTGGGTTTTGATTTAGGTTGCTGTCTTCCTACAGGAATGTGTAAATTAATTAAAAAATATAGTTCCAAAAAAATATAGTTCCTACTATTATCTAAAACAATGGGCTTACAATATAACATATCTACCGTTATGGATTGCCATATGCTCTTCTTCTGTTTAATTTTCACATTTTTTTTTTGGTTACATAAAATAACTAAATGTGTGGTGGGATTTTGATCCGTTTAGCCAAGGACTTTTGGGGCAGCAAGCCCTAGGGTGTGGCCTTGTCTGCCTAGGCATAACTTAACAGGTGAGGGAGAAGGGGTCGCTTGCTTATGCACTGTCTTGGGTGGTCAGGGCAGAGCAGGAGGTGGAGAGATGATTGCAGTGGATGATCTTCATCCCTGGGCAAAAAGGCTGGATGAAGGCAGCTGGATCAGTGGCGGCATCTGATTTGTTCTGTATCTGTGAGTTTGTCTTTTTGTTGTACCCCTCAGCAAATTGGTTATTAGACTTTTGTGGGTTCTCACTTCAAAATGAGATGTATAGAAGAAAATAAGCCTCATTAATAGTGGGTTTTATACTGTTATTTGCACTCAAGTTAGCAAATTCTCATGATATTTTCTGAAAGGAATTTAGCAATAATAACCCCAGTGTTGCTTAAGAATCAGACATTCTCTACTAAATAAGCAAAGCCAAAAATTACTCCATAAATCTTTAATGTGCTGAGAATAATTTACTGTAGAAATTATCCTTTTATTAAAATTAGACAAAATTTGATAAAGCATGTGAAATGCATGTCTACAGAGATCTAAAGCAATCCTGACTGGTATTTGAGGCAACTATTTATGGAAAATGTACATCTTTTAAATTTTACATAGAAGCATCAAACACCAAGAAGGATAAAACTCATCTCACAAATACCCATGAAGATATATTTGTAGTACGTGATATCAAAGCTTACCAGACAGCTCTAAGAATATGATCAGCATGGTCTTAGATGGAGAAAAAGTCATATAAATCAATGGTTATTTAAAGCTCTATTATATGCACAGGAGTAATAGAGTCCAAAAGTATGTTCATATACATGCGTAAAATTGATTTGTTTTCACAAGGGCATCCAAGTGAGTTGATAAGGAAAAGGGCTGTCTTGTTATCGAGGGATGATGAAACAAAATGGTAATGACTTTGTAAAGAAAACTTATGAGGAAAGATCCACAACCTTGCGGTTTGACAACGATTTATTCGAGTGTACAAAAGTGTGTGCCGTAAAAGAGAGAAATAATGAAACATTTGACTGCAGTGAATTTAAAAAGACCGTTTGGATGATCATGTTGAGAGAGTGCAAATCTGACTGGGTAAATATTGTGGAGTAAATATCTGACAGATGATTATATGTTTTCAAAGTAGATGAGTTCTTTCCACTTGATAAGATTATTCTAAATGGATGGAGCTTTGATCTGATGTATCACCAAAGAAGAGACGCAAATATCAATTAAATACATGAAAATACATACAGTGTTTGTGTTCAATAAGGACTTGGGATATGTTGTTTTTAAATGTTTTATTGTGTGTGTGTGTGTGTGTTGCTTGTATGTATGTCTGTGCTTGTGCCCATGGGGGCCAGAAGAGAGTATCAGATCCTCTGGAACTGGAGATACAGACTGTTACAAGCTGCCAGTGTGGGTGTTGGGAATTAAACTCATGTCCTCTGAAAGAGCAGCTGGTATTCTTAACTGCTGAGCCATCCCTCCATCCCCTTTCAAGTGATAATGAGATATTACTAAAATTCAGTAGAAATGAATAAAAACAAGATGAAGGGATGAGGGGAGGAGAGGGAAGGAGGGAGGGGAAACTGTGTTTGGTGAATAAAATAAATGAAAAAAAATGTTATCTAAAGGAAATAAACAAACAAGGCAATGCCAAATCCTGGCCACGAAGTAGATGCACTGGGTCTCTTGTGAGGCTGACCAGAGTTAGAATAATCTCTCTGGGGAATTCCTCAGCAGATTATACACGTCAACGCGAATTTACCGCATGCCTGCCTTACTCTTCCTACACGTCTACCTGCGAGAACACGTGCATAATCTGACCGTGGCTGTATGAACACTCCCACCACAGTCATACCCAGCAAACCCAGAAACTGGAAACAACTGGTGTCTCCTTAAGCTCCTGAGTGGAGACACAATGAAAGATCATGTGCCGGGGAGCTACCAATGCTTAGGACATGGACCCACCGAAGATGCCACAATGCGTTAGAGAGTTGAAAGCAGATAGTTGAAAGATACCAGAAATGAATTCTTTACCATCCCATTATATTACATTATCAGAAAGGCACACCTGTATCATCAGTGCTTACTAGAATGGTTGATGGGAGGAAAGTGCAGAGGGGTAAGGAGCATTTTAAGTCAGAAAGGTCCTCGGTATTCATGGGGAAAGCATTAAGCTTTGTTCAAAACTCAGCAACCTGAATTCCAGGAGATGTGCTTACTTCATAGAAAACTCTCTACACTGAAGCCCACAGGATATAGCTCAGGAAGTCACTACTGATTATCAAATATTGTTCTGGCCCTTCATTGTTTTAATCCTCAGGTCAAACGGATCACGTATTGTTTGCACATTCTAAATATGGGCTATGTTTGTAAGATGAAAAACTGATTAGATCATTGGCTATATGAAAAACCATCCCCTACGTCCATGGTTGGGTGACAGGGCAGATCTATGATCCTGGCTCTCCCAGTCCCATAGGCTCTACATGTGTGTAGACCTTGGGGAAGTAGGAGTCACCATGCTGGCTTATGTCAGCTCATGCTGGCCAGGAGTGTGGGTGGCCTGGAAGAACTGAGATGGTTGGGGACTGGCCTGCAGAAAATGGGACCCAAAGCAAGGGCAGTAAGGAACTGACTCCTGTTAGTATCTTAGATAACCTGAAACTGAACTTCTCACAGAGCCACACCTCGGTTTCAGCCCATAGGACCGTAAACAGAAAACTCAGGTGAGCCTACCATGTTTTCCACCTGTATGCCAAGAAACAAGTGATCAAAGCTGCCGCTGGGTTAACTGTAGAAGTCGTCATTCCTGAGAAGAAAGAACTGTGAGCTGGACCCTTCCACAGTTTCCCAGTGTGTTGGGGCAGATGCACATGAATAAGCCAGACGCTGGCCAACACCCCTGGCTCTTACAGTGCTTACAATAATGGCTGAACTCAGGACAGAGCCATCGCTCTTGATTCTGTGCTATCTCCCTGCACTGGTGGGTGCTATCTATAGATACAATGTTTTCAACCATCCATGCACCCTCCATCACCAGGGAAACAGCAACCCATGTACCTGAATTCTGATTACAGCCATTTGCCTAGTATGGGTACCTCATAAGTCTGTAGTCTAGATGAAGAACATTTCTTGAAAATACAATAATTATAAACATGTTTCAGAAGAAATATTAGGAAATAATCCTATTTTCTCCATGCAAAGTGGTCTTCTAAAGCAAAAAGTGTATTAGCCTTGTAAGCGTGCATCTCCTTGAAGGAGGAGTTTTCAATCATTCACTCTGTTTTTCCTTCATATACCCCTCATTTTATCATAAGTATAATGTTCCTTCCCTCAGCAACATTAATCTATATTCTGATAGCCCCCGAGGAACAGTGACATGCTGTTTCCCTAGTCATGAAAAGCATTCAAGCACAAATGTCCTTAATACATCCTTAATTCTCAGTTCCATACATCTATAGGCAACCTAGATACCTTTTAATATAATTTGTTATTAATTCTTTGAGAATTACATACAGTGTATTTTGATCTTATTCACCGCCAGCTCCTCCTCCCTAAGTACTTTAGAATCCATTCTCACCTCCCCACTCCCTACCAACTAGGGATCACATCTTTAAAAAAAAAAAGTGACTCTCTGTCGTCTAGAAGTCATCAACTTTCAATAATTCCTCAGTTAATGCTGAGGTTCCTGAGCCCTGAACCCCTCCCAGCTAGAGAAAGCTGAGTAGCTCAATCTTATGCATGCCTTGTGCATGCAACTGTACTCCAAACCTTGGTTAGTTTCCTGTCCTTCCTTGCTAAATGATGTTTGATGTTACTTTTCCATTAAACATTCTCATAAAGCCTGTTGTGAAAACCTCCAGATTTCTGTTTCCCTTTCTCCTCCTCTCTTCCTCATCTTTGCCCCCCTTTCCCTGGCCTTTCCCCACTCCCTGCACCTATTATTTCTTCTCTTCCTTTCTTTTGTTTGCTGAACTGAGGTTGTACCCAGATATTCCTTGATACTCTAAAAGCATTCTATTGCAAAGCCCACCTAGGCCCAAGTTTGTATTTTTTTACTAGCTTTCTTGAGGAACAAACTTGTCCAAGAGAAACTCAGTATCCTGAAAATTCAACAATGAGGGGATTTCTTTTCTTTTTTTTCATATTCTTTTATTTTTTCCATTCAAAAACATAATTAAATAAATAAAATTTTTACATTTCTTCCCCTTCTCCCGGCCCCCTCCCACTCCGCCCCACTCCTCCTTCCTCCCCCTTCTTCCTTAAAAGAGGGCATGGTGCCCTGCCCTGTTGGAAGTCCAAGGCCCACCCCCCTCCCTCCCGGCCTAGGAAGGTGTGCATCCAAAAAGACTCGGTTCCCAAAAAGATAATACATGCAGAAGAGATAGGTCCTGGTGTCATTGTTGATGGCTTCTCCATCCGCCCCCATTCGCCGCCACATTCAGAGAGT
>PVIU01030122.1:0-16520 GCA_004026605.1 Ondatra zibethicus | reverse complement strand
CACTCACAGACATACATACACATATACTCACACCCATACACATGCACAAATATGCATACATAAAAACATACACATACATGCGCACACATGCACGCATACACTATGCACACATACACACATGCACTCATATACTCATATACATATATACTCACACGTACATACATATATACATATACACATATATACATATGTACAAGTTCTCTAAAGAATACACACCATCCCTATGGGTAACATATGCAGATGGCCCTCATCTGCTTTATTTCTTTAATGCTGGTCACAATGCATTAATCTGATTTCAGTCCCCATTAGCAGGTCATATGAAGTTTAAAAATATTAAATAAATAAATAAAAGAAAAAACACTATATAATTTTCACGCAGGAAAGTAATGAGTTGGGAAAAGAGCATCTTGTGTTTACTTTTTATTTTTATTGTGTATTGTTCACGGTACTGAATTACAGAACTTTTTCATACAAATAAATACAGTATGTTGAGCATATTCCTCCCCATAATCCCCTTGTAAACCCTTCCATCTCCACTCCAGTCCTTCCCCAGGGTTACTGTGGTATTCTACAGACTTTTCAGAGTTAACAAGTATAATTTCATACCAGCTCTAGAAGACAAGCACATAATGGATATCAGAGATTAATATAATTTACCAGAACTCGAGGGCAAAAGCTTCCATCCAGGCAGACTTTTTGTTTTGAATTATTTTATTTTCAATTGACCAACAACAATTACATAAATATTATCTACTTACGGAGTCTAAAATAGATACATTGGTATGTTTATATTGTGTAGTGTTTAGAACTTATCAACAAATCTTTCTGGTACTTACAAGGCTTCTGAGCTGAAAACATGCAGAATCCATACTTTTAGAAACTTTGGAATACTTCTTTTCAAGCATTGCTGTACTGTCTGAGATGGACAATAGAGTGTCTCACTGAAAAGCCCACATCCATCTTCAAATACTACTGGTTACACAATCACTTTGTGGCAAAGGTATAAAGAAATCCACCCTGGCTCCACTCCTTTTGTTCAAGTTCCCTCTTGGCTTTGGACTGTAGATCATGAGAGGCCTAAATAGCCGTGTCATCAGTGGATCTAGCTTTCCCCGGTGGCCTTTAATAAATACGTGCGCATTGTTCATGTAATTGCACCTGTAACTGCATTGGGCTGACTGGGAAAGGATAATAAGAAGCCGCGTTCCTCTCTGCCAAGATGCAGCCTGTGCGAGTTTCGTTAACAGGAGTCCTAAAATAAGTGACCTTTCTAATCCCTGGGGACCGGCCCTAACTGCAGTGCCTGTTTCCTTTCCTCCACAGGATTTAACAACACTGAGAGAACGTGTGACAAGGAGTTTATCATACGGAGAACAGCCACCAACCGAGTCCTCAATGTCCTCCGCCACTGGGTCTCCAAGCATGCACAGGTAATTCAGAAGTTCCAGGGACTGCTTTCAAGGATTTTGTGTTTAAGTGAACTTTTAAAGTCACTACACACATGAACTATCCCCTGACACACTGTGGTTAGAAGCCCTGGGAGTTAGAAGCCAAGAAACGAAGATGTAAGGGAAAAGCATACATGTTTCCAACATTGCTATTGCACATTGGTAAACCTGAGCTCCCCATCTTCCAGGCAGCTCCCCCTCCCATGCTACAGCAATGGTCACAATTGCACTGGAGCATCCTGGGGTAACATTTCTCAGGGTCCCCTCTGAAGGTGGAGCTGTGCCTCAGAGGCCACCATCTTCAGTAGCACCCAGAACCCCTAGAGGCAAACATCACAGTGCCCCCATAAAGGCCAAACATAATTTTTATCTGGTCAGGGAGGGCTTTCTGGGACCAATTCACAAAGTCTTATCTTGTGTCTTTTTATTGTTTTGGTTCCTAGTACTCTGTTTTTAAGTTGAATGAAATCTCACAATTTTCAATTCAAAAGGTTTGTAGAATTTATTTCCCTTTTGCAAACTAAAGCCAGTCCCCTCTTTACCTTGTTGGTTCTGAGTACACGCAGACTTTTATGGGCTCCATGTTAGGCTTTCCTGGCCCCCAGGCTGGCTAGTAGTCTATAATGAGTGTTGGATAGAAAGACCAGGCTCTGAGTGGCTCTGTCCAAATATGTGACACGGATTCAAGACCATTTTGCCTTAAGCATGAAGTACAGCACGGATGTTTGTGATTCAACTTCTCCTGGTAAAGACGGGAGAGAGGCTTGCTCTTTCGTCTCTCTGCAGTTAGCCATGAAGCACACTTTGCAGACATACTTGCCCCCTGCCATTGGGCATCTGTCTTCATTCTACAAGTTCTGTGGCGCTGCGTACATGGCAGACGTCTGCCACTGTTCACTTTCTCCACGAAGTCATTTTCTGTCCTCTAGTTTCCAAGGAAGTCAAACATGGGCTCTGTTTGCCAATGGACCCACAAGCTGGGCTCTACACTACAATGTGTGTGTTGACATTACTGCGGAAAGGACGCATTTTCATGAAGCATGCATGCACGCGTGCACACACACACACCTTCTGCTGCAAAGCCTTGTATATTATTTGCACAATTCCCAGGTCTCTGAAGGTATCAGGGTTATACTGTTCTTGGGTCCTATGGTCACGGTGATCTTCTGAGGGATTCCCAGGCTGGCAAGTCAACCAAGACCTGTGTCTCATGCGTGAGGCTGTCACAGACTTAATATATTTTAGGGCAATTCTGTGTTTGTTTGTTTGATTGATTGATTGATTGATTGATTGATTTTCTGAGTTGTCTATTGATCAGCTATTCTGAAGAGACTCTGTCTACTTGAGAAATGCCACAGACATGGGGTGCTGTTGAAAAGGACCTGTGACTGACTTTGGGTTACAGTTTTCTTCCTCCAACTCAGGGGAATGTCTGAATGGCCAGTGGAGGAACCATTTGGATATTCCTCACCATGGGCTCAGGGAAAGCCTTTAAAAGCATGAGATCAGACAAATGACCTAGTCACGTAAAACCACTTCCTTCTCCCAAAGAATGTATACACTGAGCACCATTAGTACTCTTTTTCTCTTTTCTCTCTTATGTATCTACTAACAAAGGCTGTGCGCTGGGCTGGGTGTGAGAGCCACTAAGATCCACATGGTCTCTGACTTCAAGAAGTTTCCAGTCATAGGAGCAGGTGGCCACTCTCAGCCATTGTGCATAGTGTCATTCCTGGTCAACAGGCTCTCCCCTCTGGTTCCTCTGATAGCCTTAGCCGCTCAGCCAAAGCCTCAGGAGGTGGAGCAGAGGAAACAAAGACTACACACCTTAAGGGGAAGTACCAAGCCATCTAAGGAGGATGAAAAGAGCTCTTGAAAGCAACCCTGCGGCAGTTGTGTTCAGTCACCAGTGGGACGTCCAGATAGGACAAGACAGTGACAGGATCAGTTCCCTGCCATGGGGGAAGGAACAGAGCTGTTCCTTAACAGCCATGGAAGACACAGTTTTAGGAACTCACTGACCACATGCCCTGGATGGAGAGAGGTACAAGGTTTTTTTCTGGGGTCCAGTGAGGAGCTGTGTATGCACACACAGGTGGCCCTCTCTACATTGTGAGCGAGTAGACCTTCAGGGAATCCAGTCTGGCTCTGCCCCCTGTCCAAGCAGGAGTTATTTAGTCCCAATGGGAGAGTCTGGAGGGCTTATATAATCCCACCGAGAGAGTCTGGATGAAGTGGGATATTGGAAGCTCAGGACTGAAGGGACTCGAAAATGACGCACAGGAAGCCAAGCATTACCTGGGTTCAGTCAGCTGCCCTGAAATGCTCAGCAGAGTGGTCTTCGAAGTCCCACAGGCAAGCTAATCACTGTCCTGCTCCACCCAGAAGGAGCCAATGCCAGGTTCCACTTGTTTCTTACAACTCTGTTCTATCCCTTGAGCATCTTCAGCCACGGCAGAGGTGAGGGGAGAGTACTGTGTCATCTTCCAGCCTTAGAGCAGACCAGGGTGGACAGGGTCACAAATGTTACTAGGTGGACTGCACATTCCGGCTGCTCCAATGACACTGTGGCTGTGACTGAAGGTCCAAGAAGAGTGGCACCTGCCCAGACCTCATGCAGGACAGCACAGGAAGGCAAGGGCACCGATGCTGCTCGATAAAGCCATCCAAAATATGGCTTCTCTTGGGAGTCCCTTTCACAGACTGTATTCAAATAATCTAGACATTGCCTTTCTAAACCACTCAGTCTGCTTACATGAATTTTATGGCAAACTTGAAAAGACCTGTTTATTTGGAAATGAAACACTTTTGAATTTGTATTGCAGTTATATGGTTTCTTCCTTTTTATTGAGCTGTGACGGGCTTTGTGTAAGTGGCACCAAGCAGAAGTGTGTAACTCAGTGACCTCTATAGTGACCAACTCTCTGAAATGTCACCCTGGTCAAGACATAGGGGCCCCTCCCTGTCAACTATGTCTTCCGGAGTATTGCTCAGCTTCTGTCACCTTTATTTGTTATTAATCTAATGTACATTTTAATATATTCAGAATAAGCCCTTTACCTTCTACTTGTGTTTCCTCTGGTTTGTTCTTGCTTTGAATTCTGTTTCTAATGCAGTGTGTGTGTGTGTGTGTGTGTGTGTGTGTGTGTGTGTGTGTGTTGTGTTCCCACAAGCATATTCTCTCTTCCTATTGTAAGGGAATTTTTGTGATAGTTAATTTTGATAAAATGGTTAAGTCTAATTAATTCAGATCAACTTAATTGGATTAATAGACACATAAGGTGTTACTGAGGCACACCATTGGATGTGACTATGAGGGAATGTCCCAGGAGGTTTAACTAAAAAAGGAGGAACCACCTGATTGTGGGCAGCACTGTACCCTGGACTAGAGATCTGTCATGAATAAAAAGGGAAAAGTGAGCAAAAGAAAGGATTTTACTTTGCTTTCCCTGCTTCCTGACTGCCAGCCTGATGGAATGCATTGCCTCACTCTCCTGCCATCATGGAGCTGCGTGCCACATGCCACTGTCACTGGTCTGTGAGCCAGGCATCCCTGAACCATGAGCAAGGGCCAACCCCCACCTCCACACGTGGTTTCCACTAGGTATTCTGTGAGTACAGTAAGAAAAGTAACCAGTACAGCTCTGCATAACTTTATCCTAGAAACAGAGGGGATGGACAGAGGGACAGAAAGAGACAGGGGAAGAAAGGAAGAGACAGACAGACAGAGAGACACAGGGAGAGAAAGAATGACAGAGACGGACAGAGAGACAGAGGGAGGGAGGGAGAGAGAGGAAAGCGAGAGAGAGAGAGAGCCCAGTCCCTAACAGCTGGGGCAATACTCCCTGGGAGGCATGCCCAATCTGTGTTAACAAGGATCTTCTTATTGAGGATGTGGAGGTGTAATGGTCTGCCCTGTTCCTTTAAGAGACAAGCCCCGCCCACTCCCTACCCCTCCGCTGAGGCAGGCATTTCTCCCCACTTTTCCCCTCCCCCTCTCTGTTTCTCTTTCTCTCTCTCTGCCTCTTTCTCCTCATCTCCCATTTTCCCTTCCCTTCCATAACCCACTAAATAAATATCCAACCTCACTCTGCATGGCGTGCCTATCCATCTGTTTCTCACCCACCATGGCTGCAGCTCCTCATGGGACTGGCTGCTCTGGCTTGGTCTCTCACCCATCGTGGCTCCCTGCCTAGGACCAGCTGGCCCTCATGGCCCTTGGGCCACTGGTGGGGCGGGGGCTCCAAGCCTGGGGCTGGCTGTCTTTGTGGCCCACCATAGTCTCGTGCCCACTGCCCACTGCTGCCACTCGGGGAACAGCGCTGTTGTACTTTTACCATTACAGGTGGTACCCCAGAGACAGGGTGGGGTAAAATGCGAAACCCACGCTCTGGCATTTACTGGCTATGTAGCTCAGAGAACCTTTTGCCCCTGGTCCTAGATTTTTTCCTCTGGAAATATTGGGCTAATGCCACCTCTTCCTGTGAGTCATGTGAAGACGGCATGAGGTGGCATGTAGTGAGGCTGTTACAGATGGCAGCTCATGGTGGAGATGGCCTTGCGCAGCACTGTCTAGTCTAAACCCTGACCTCAGGTAGACAGAATGTCATGCCTGCACTTGACACACGAGCTACTGTATTCTCAGAGGGCGTATGTAAAGCTAGCCTGAATTTTGTAACTGGTATAAACACAGCACTTCACCTGGGGCACCCTGCCCAGGGGCTTCTAGGCACATACCCCTGGTTGATCTCTAGGGTAGCTAGCATGGTGGAAGCGTTGAAGTGTTACCACTTTATTGAAATGAAATCACTGCTAGCATAAACCACCAGAGATCCATCAGGAAACTGGACCCAGCGCTGAGACCTGAGTTCTTGCAGTCCCGACACGTGGTCTCCATCATTGCCATGGTAGGAAGCCGAGGGGGAGGACCCATCCCTGTGGACGGAAAAATAAAACCTTAACACAGTTGCACTGTTGTACTGGACCACAGGAGAAGATGGCAGCTCCTTGCTCCCGAGAGAGGAAAGGGCCAGAGTGACTCCCATGTCTTGCAGCCAGAGGTAGGAGTGTGCCCCAGAACTCCTGGATATGGAGAAGTAGGTGCTGTAGTGATAGCCAATAGGAAACTTGCTCACCGGTGTCTGGGATCAGAGAGACCCAAGATGCGAGCCTTCCTCTCAACTGTAGGTTATTTTGACAGTTGTAGAAGCCTCTCTTTAGTTTGTACTTCTTGGCTTCACTCTGCAAAACACAGAACTCAGTGTCACATCAGAGCTTGGAGAGTTCAGAGGCATCCTTTGTTCCAGATCTGGAGTGGAGGTTGAGCCAGGACAAGCACAGCACAGTTTTTGTTGTGGGTGGGGGAATGCAATTTGTAAGAAACAATTTGCTACTGAACAGGCAGCTGCTGTCACCTCTACTGACAGCTCTTGGCTGACTGCCAGCTCTGTCCTATCCCAGGGCTCAGCCCCTCCTGTCTATGCCCATTCCTGCTTCTATCTGTTTGCTTCTAGTACTTTTCCGTCAACATGCCCAATTTACCCTCAGCTCCCTAGCCCTAGCTTTGATTTTCCTCTTCTCTTGTCACCGAGGTTTCTAGACTCATACTCTGATGAAAACCTTGATTCCTACAGCATTTGACCCTGCTGTGGCATTCTTTAGACCTCTCCCACCCCTTTGAGTGGGTACCAGGGACATCACATTTCCTCTTGCATCTTAAAGATCCTGAGTCAAAAGGACTCTGAAGAAGAGCTCTGGCCCCTAGCAGGAGTGTGTTCCAGCATGAGTGTGCCTGCTTTCTCACTTGTGATGTGGGCGAGCAATCTGCATGGCTTTGTTGTTGTTGTTGTTCCAAGAAAGAGTTTCTCTGTTTAGCCCTGACTGTCCTTGAATTCGCTTTGGCTCTATAGATCAGGCTGGCCTCAAACTCAGAGATCTGCCTGGCTCTGCCTCCTGAGTATTGGGTTAAAGGCATGTACCACCACCGCCCGGCGGGGTTCTTGTGCACAACTGAGTCACTTGTGAGACTCAAAATATTAAGTGGAAACTATTAGGTGAGAAGTTAGTGTTTACTTTTGGTGTGTGAATCCTGGGGATTCTCTGGGATTTGTTGGTGTGTGCTTTGTTTGTTTGGATTTGGTTTTAGCAATTGGCTCTTTCTTTCTTTCTTTCTTTCTTTCTTTCTTTCTTTCTTTCTTTCTTTCTTTCTTTCTTTCTTTCTATTTTCTTTTTTTTTTCTTTCCCTGGTCCAGACAAATAGATAATCAAGCTTTGGGGTTTGTTGTTGTTGTTGCTGTTTTGTTTTGTTCTTTTTTTTTTAAGATTTATTTATTATGTATACAACATTCTGCCTCTATGTATGCCTGCACGCCAGAAGAGGGCACCAGATCTCATTACAGATGGTTGTGAGCCACCATGTGGTTGCTGGGACTCAAACTCAGGACCTCTGGAAGAGCAGCCAATGCTCTTAACCACTGAGCCATCTTTCCAGCCCTTGTTCTTGTTTTTTAAATCCTAGTTACCACGTTCACTTTGTTTCTTACCCATTTCTCCATCTGTCTTTTGAAGTCCCCTTACGCTCTCCAGGCTTTCTTAATATTGGTGAGGCATTCACAGCAGAATTTATTGCTGGTATGAACTAAACTAAGCAGTTAAAATGCCAGTATCCTTGGAAGACACTTTCTTCTCTTTAGTGGCCACATCTGCCTACTAAAACTGCTAAAAGTTAGTTTCCCACAGAACTGCTAAGATCCTTTTACCTTTTGACAATGGATTTTATTGACTAAGAAATCAATAAGAATTAGCACACTGAATCTGACTGCTCTGGTATATTCTTATTCTTGTTTCCTGATAAGGGGTCATGGGAGACAGATTATTGCTTCTCACAGGTGGCTCCCTGCTCTCAGAATCGCTCCTGAACCTCGGAAGCGTGACAGGAGACTGTGGGATACAGCAGCATCCTCAGCAGGGGATTGATGACCAGACCTGCACTGGGATGCCATCCGTCCTTGTTTCATGGTCCAGGCCTGGACCACTGCTCTCAACCACTGCAGAGCATCCTGGTGACATCAGAAGCCAATCCCACATCCATGCATCCCCTGGTTTGCTCAGCCCCTGGCTCATCAGCCCCTGGCTCCTCTCGCCTGCCTGCTTTCCTTATTTTTGTGTCCTGCCCCCCGCCCCTGCCTCTGATCCCAATGAACCAAGTGTCTCCTTCATGAGGAAGGAAAGATGCACATTTGCTTGAAACTCTTTGCAGTATCCTTTTTACACGGCTGGACCACATCCTCTCCTAGTGTTTTTCTAAGGTTTACATTAGAAGTAAGCTCAAATATCATTGCAATGACAGTTGGTATTATTCAACTAAAAAATCATAAATATTGAAATTAAGAGCAATCCCTTCCAGGCTTTTCTTTTTTCCCTCCCTTCTTCGTTATTGTCTTGAAAGCTCTGATGCATTTGCATTAATCACCTAACTAGAACCCTAATAGAAAACACTCATCTGGAAAATTCTCTCTGATCCAGGCTAATGTATTTTCAGGCTTAGGGAGGAAAGCTTGAGGAATACCTAATTCAGAGCGATGAGACGCTATTTCCAAATTCTTCATCCAACTGTTGAGGAACAGAGGCTAACTTTTTGTAAGTCTTTAAAACACAGTGTCATTCATCAGAAAATATCTGAATAGTGCTTTTTCTGGGGGTGCCCTCCTTCCCAGTGGATTGGCGTCCGTGTAACCATTTGCCTCTAGCCAGCGATTTTTGTTTTCCTCTGTGTCTGTAGTTTGTACTCTGCCTTCTAGTACTTCCTACTTCATAGCTGCTGGACTGGTTTCCCAGGTCATCAGTTTAAGACTTAGGCAGTTCTTCAGCATCTGTCCTCAGTGGACTTGTGCTCAGCAAGAAATATGTGTGGGTCGGCCAGGAACAAGGGGCTGTGCTTAGCAAGTCTGGGGGTTAACTATCTAGTCTAGTACCTGGGTTGCAGGCTCCTAGGAGATAGTCAAGCATAGATTCTCTGCACACAGATCCTCCTTGTAGTTTCGAGAAGGCAGTTAAGGAGTGATTAGTAAGTACAGAGTGCATGTGGGAAAGTGTAGACGTGCCGCACTATTGTGCTTTCCATGCTCACACTGCCGTCCTCCCTTGTCCCTTTCCAGGAGCACTGCTCACCCATTATGCAAATTAAGAGGCTGTTACATACCTCCATAGTTGGGTTAAGAGGAACACTGGCCTTCCCTCCTCTTTACAGTGAGTGTTTCCAAAGGGAGAAGTTGATACAGACTTGGTGCTGCCCAGATTTGTGAACACAGGCAAGCCAGGGAGTGCCAGGAGTGGGACAAGGTGAGCAGGTGCCCTTTGAAGGCTCCTGTCCTAACTTTTAGCCAGGACAACCCCTCTGCAGACTGGCTTTTGATTAAAGTTCTACCAGGCATGCCTCCGTTTTGACATTGTGACATTTTGCTGTCATCTGCGAAATTTGTGCTCCAGTTCTATAGTCAAGTCTCAAGCAACAGCAAGGACAACAGCTACTCATAACATTTCAATGAGTGTGTGATGCTGGGAGGGTCACATTCACAGCATGCAGCCCACAGGCCATGAGAGGAACACAGAGGGAAAAGCAGGTAGGTTTCATGGTGCTACCTTCAGTTCATCGTGATGTGATGAAGGCTGTAGAAGGGCATCCCAAGACTGCATCCTGAGCAGATCACATAACATCTTTCCCTACTCATAAAATAGCCCAGACCTAACTCCTCTGTAGCTGGTGTAGGAGGTCCTTCTGTATTTCTGTTGCTTTCATTGGTTAAATAAAGAGACTGCCTTGGCCTTTTGATAGGGCAGTCCTTAGGTAGGCGGAGTAGTCATAACAGAATGCTGAAGAGAAGGGAAGTGTGGCAGATGCCATGTTTCTCCGGCCCAAGATGGACACTGGTTAGACTCATGCTGGTAAGCCACATCCTTGTGGCGATACACAGACTACTAGATATGGGTTACTTTAAGATGTAAGAGTTGGCCAAGAAGAGGCTAGAGCTAATGGGCCAGGCAGTCATTTAATTAATACAGTTTCTGTGTAATTATTTCGGGCACCAAGAGCCAGGCGGGACAGAACAAGGGGCCCTGCTCCGGGAGCCAGGAACGCAGCCCTCTCCTCCTTACTACATATAGCACAGTTTAAATTCTCTGCCTTGTGTAGTTCAGGAAGGCAGAAAGCCAAAGAATACTTTTAATTTCTTGACTGTCAACCTGAGCCCCAGTCTCCGAGTTTAGGACCTGCTACATCCTAAGCCTTACGGACCTTTGTACCCTGTTTTAGACTTGTTTGTGCAGACCTGCCCCACTCTGCATGGTGTCCACTTTTCCCGTCTCTGGCCACTGTTAGAACACACTGCTCTGATTGCAGAGAAAACCACTCTCACAAGCCTCCTTCTCCCTGAATTGTGTTCCTTGATTGAGTCCCTGGTGCTCTGGAGTCCCCTTGGCCACATGGAGCATGTACTTAACTGTTACCCTGCTCTCTGGACAGAACAAATGTGACTTTCAGAATTCTCAAGCTATCGACACAGGTTAGTTTTACACAAGATGAAGGATTTAAATCGCGTTGCAGAGGAGTTATATTTTGTGAGTAGGGAAGCGGGGAAAGATGCTGTGTGGCCAGCTCAGGATGCAGGCTTGAGACACCCTTACTGCCCTCATGATGAGGAACTCAAGGTGCTTCTCATTCCGGGGAACGTGACTTTGTTTGCTTGTATGTGAACGTACCGAGTCATGGATTTCACTTCCTTCTCCTTTCTCCAGCACTGGGGCTTGAACCAAGGGCCTTGCAACATCCTAGGTGAACACTCTTCCACTGAGCTCCATCCCGGCCCCATTGTTCCTTTCTATTTTGAAGTAGGGTCCAAGTTGCCCAGGTTGTCCTTGAATTCACTTGGTAGCTGAGTCTGACCTTGAATCTGCAATCCAACTGCCTCAGCTCTGGAGTAGCCAGGATTACAGCTTTGTGTGGTTAAATTTTATGAATGCAAACCACCGTGTTCAGATTGGAATGACTCTGAAGATCTGGGTGCAAGTGACAAACAGTTCCAGATTTAACCAGCACTTGCATCTTAACTTGCTGTCCCCTAGGCCAGTCACACTGCCGTGGGGACATTGCCAACTCATTCTGAAGAGCTGTGGGTATGGCAGCTGAAAATTCAGACTTTGACAGGACTACAGGAGTCCAGGTCTGCGTCTGCTTCTCATTGACTGCATGTTTCAAACCGGAGGTTTAGACTTTGGCATCTGGACTTTCCTCACTTGAAATGGAATAACCATGTAATTATGCCCCAAGACCACTTTTGAAGGAGCAATAGCAACTAGGACCTAGCATGGGGCAAGCTGTCCACCAAGTTCCAGTCCCAGTCATTGTTAGCCTCATCTCACTGGTTCCTCTCTTCTGAGGGTCACAAGACCATCAACTGATAATCTCTGTAAGTGTTCATTGTGCCACAGTCCCTCCTAGAGCCGTACGACCTGTTCCCTAGCTGCCGCCTCTCTGCTGGTTCCTAGACTGTGTCTACAGCCCCTCAACTCTCCCATCCATCTTCTCAAGCTTGTGCCCTTGTCCTTGGCTAGTGCTGCCTCCGGTCGCCCATTCTCCCGAACTTGTGCTCTGCCTTCCTGTAATACTGACTAGCTCAACAGTTGTAATCAGAAGAATGAGAGGCAGATTGAAATGTAAACACTTCATATTTCCTGGGCCTTCTCTATTCTTTTTTCTTTTTGCCCCCTGCCATTTTTCTGTTTCCACGCCTCTGCTTCATTCATTTGGAGCAGAATGGCATGGGAATCACGTGGAAGCAGCTACTGCCGCTATAGCTTCAGTTGGTGGCTTCCACTGGTCTCAGGCCCTGCTGTTCCCTTCCAGACTGCAGACAGAATCAAGGCTACTACCTCCCAAGAGCACAGCGGCCCCGCAGCGCCATCTTGTGGGCAATGAGCTCCACTGAGCCTGAGCTGAGACCAAGGCCTGGGAAAAGCAGACAAAATTACATTCTACGATAAAATGCAGTTAGCCAGACATAAATATCCTATCTCTGGATTTAAACATGGGGAAATGTCTTTCCTTCCTGATTTACATTTATTTTTGATTGGAAATAATATTCTACACTTCAAAACAAAAATATCCAGTTGGCCAGTGTGTGTTTTTATGTTCATCTTTGAATATCATGGCGTCCTGTGGGTACCTCAAAGGTTTTAGCTTTAAAAGTAAGACAAAAGTAGCGCAAAGTCTTGCTGCTAAAACATGATCACTGCAGAGTTTGTTACAGGCAGAATCTTGGAGCTGGAGAGGTGGCTCAGTGGTTAAGAGTACCTACTGCTCCTGCAGAAGACCAAGGTTTGGGTCCCAGCACACACCTTGGTGACTTACAGCCATTTGTGACTCCAGCTCCAGGGGCTCCAGTGAATACTAGACATATGCATGGCACACATATATACATGCAGGCCAAACACTCATCCACACGAAACCATCTAAAACAACTACCCAGATGGCTGGACCAGACCATAGTGGTTAGTCCCAGCCCTGGTGACTCCAACGTACCTGAGTTTGAGCAGCACAGATGACAGGAGTTGGATGGACATCCTGTGTTCCTGCTTCCGTGCTTGCCCCATCTCAGCGTTGGTGGTCCGTGCCTTACAAGGGATGCTGTGAACTTGGCCTCTGTCTCCTGTCTCCTCGGCAGCGCAGCTGATGAGGAGGGACTGAATTTATAGGGTGCTTCCTGGTGAAAATCCTGTGCAAATGTAAGCAAGCTTGGGAGGGAAACCTGACCATTTTATGAGGTGTTGGAGAATCTGTTTATATTAACCATGTTGCATCAGGACCAGTATTCAAATGTAGCTATGTGTCCTGCTCTGCAGCCGATTGTCTGCCTCATCTTTTGTTTGTTTGTTGTTTTTTCGAAACAGGGTTTCTCTGTGTAGCATTGGAGCCTGTCCTGGAACTAGCTCTTGTAGACCAGGCTGGCATCAAACTCACAGAGATCCACCTGCCTCTGCCTCCCGAGTGCTGGGATTAAAGGCATGTGCCACCACCACCCAGCATCACCCCCATATTTTAAAGGGTTTCCAGGACAGTTTCCCCAAAGTTCAGAAGAGTAAAATTACATTTAAAAATTTTTTTTTACAAAGGAATATTAGGGTTATTTTACTGCTTACCAGTAGCTCAGTAATAAAAGTTTGCTTATATGATGATCTTTGTGCTAATTGCTAAAATTTTAAGATTAGTTTTACTTGTACAAGTTATGTGTCAGGATCCTGTTGGTTACTTCAGTCTGTTCTTTGACAATCTCAGGCATGCATATAAGGTGTTTGGACCGCTCTGACTCCCATCCCATGCTCTCATCTCCCTCCCTTCCATCCAAGCCCCATTCCCTACCAATCTCTTTCCCAGGCTCATGTCCTTTTGTTTTGTTTGTGTACCTCTGGGCTTGACTAGGGCCTTCCGTATGGCCTTGGTATTGGAACTATCCACTGGAGTCTGGTGGGCTCTCCAGAGGGTACAGAACTGAAGAAAGTAGTCCCCCTTCCCATTCCCCAGTCCCATACTTAGCCTGTAGTTACGCAGTAAGGTGTGGGGTCCCATGAGCCATCCATGTCCCTGCCCGTCCACGGATGACTGTTGAAACAGCCTGTCTTGCGCAGGACCAGTGCAAATAATTGCAGCTGCTCTAAGTTCCTGATTATGCTGGCTGTGTTGTGTCTAGAGGATGGAACTTCTCTGCCCTTCTCCCTATTTCCCGGCTCCTACATTCTTCCTGTCCCTTCTGCTGCACGGTGCCAGGAGCTGTATAAATGACTTGTGTAGGACTGCACCCTCATCATTGCTTCTTCTCAGCATCTTATGCAACACAAGTCTAGGAGGCCTTCCACATTTGCTGTGCTGGGTCCTCAGAGCAACCCCTGTGGCGCCCAGGAAGGAGCCCAGCAGCTGCTCAAGGATGCTAGCTAATCACTAATTAGCTCTCAGCACGGTCTGAACAGAAGGCTGGTGTCCTTCACACTAATCGTGCTGTTTATGGTAATCAGGTTATTTGCATCATTAGTATCTCAACATAGCTACATGAAGACTCACTAATACATATCAAATATTCATTAAGGAAATCGGCGCCTGGTGGGTATGCGCTCCTTTGGTAGTTCAGAGAGACTGAAGTAGACAAGGTCGCTAACTGTTTAAAAATACAAATACCTCTACCTTGAGATGGGGGCCAGGTGGAAGGAAGAGAAAACAGCAGCAAGATATAACTAGCTTATCCCTGCCCACAGTTTAAATAGAAAGCACACGATGAGAAGTCGTTGGGCAATAAGTAGGTGACATTTTATGGAAACGTTATTTAATATTGATAAGAGAGACTGTCTTAGTTGGGGTTACCATTGCTGTGATGAAACACCATGACCACGTGCGGTTTATTCTAAAAGCAAGGAAAGGTTTGATTTCACATCACTGTTCCACATCACTGTTCATCATCACAGGGAGTTAAGGCAGGAGCTCAAACAGGGCAGGAACCTGGAGGCAGGAGCCGATGCAAAGGCCATGAAGGGGTGCAGCTTACTGACTTGCTCCTCATGGCTTGCTCTGCCTGTTTTCTTATATAACTCAGGACCACCAGCCCAGGGATGGCACCACCCTTAGTTTACTGGGCCCTTTCATATCAATCACTAATTTAAAAATGCCCTACATACTTGCCTACAGCCTGATTTTATGGTTGCAATTTCTCAATTGAGGTTCCACTCAGATGACTCTAAATTATGTCAGGTTGGCAAAAACGAGGCTGGACAGATATGAACATCTGCATTGCCCTCAGGCCCTACTGGCTCTTGTTTGCCAAGAGATAACACTGTCAAGAAACAGTCAAAGTGAAGTTCTGAGAATATTTTACTGTTCCTTTAGCCATGGAACTGAGATATACAAACTCTCGATACAAATTAGGTTAGATTCTTAAAATGTCTTCAATTCATAAAATTAAGGACATGTTGGCCCTAATTTACTATCTATAGTAAAATTGTACTGTTTTCTTTTTATCTAACTAATTGCCATTAGCGATGTTGGTTTCTAACCACTAAAGATGATTCAGAAGGTTAATTCCTCAAAATCATTTTCTTTAATGTTAAACTATAATTATAAGAATGGATAATACAGCTAATAATATAATAATACAAGTATTATAATAGAACACGCTATAGTAATTGTAACAGATTCCTGTGGGTAGCAACCACTCCTGTCTGTACACACAGACCAGTAGCTTATGAATGTGAGCCCTCCTGTGTAGACCCGGTAGCCTTGGTTGATTTTGAATACCGACATTCCCAGCACTCTGCTAGGAGATGGCACATCAAAACTCACTCCATAAAAGAGTGCAGGAGCCACAACTTCACATCTTTATTCTGTTTGTCTCCTGATACTTTACCTTAAAAATTTCCAAGTCAGTGGAAAGTTACTAGATTTAAAGACAGCAGTGTAGTGTGCATCTGAAGCCGTGTTTGTCAGTGTGTTTGCATTTGTTTCCTCCTAACTCCTTCCACCCTTTACAGCCCAGTAAAAGTCAATAGGAAAATTACAGAAGGATCAAATCTAGGGGAAAACCTTATTATGTGTGTGTGCATGTGTACACACACATGTGTAAAAGCCAGAGGACAACTTGCGTCTCTCCTTTTGTACTCAGATCACTAGTCTTGGCAGCAGTAATCTCTACTGTGATCTGCTTTGCTGTCTATCTAGGACAGTTCATTTTGTTACAGTACTCCAACTAGTATGTATTCCTGCAGGCAATAAGTAATCCAGGTCAGTGGTCACAGTGAGGACATCCACTTTGTCCCCAGCTCTAATCCATCTATCCATCCACCCACCCACCCACCTACCCATCCATCCACCTCCCATCCATCTATCCACTACATCTATCCATTCATCCATCCATATGCATGCATCCATCTGTACACCCACCTACCCATCCGTCTATCCACCCATCCATCCATCTATCTATCTACCCACCCATCCATCCATCCATCCATCCACCCATCCATCTATCCGCCACATCCATC
>PVIU01030121.1:0-16535 GCA_004026605.1 Ondatra zibethicus | reverse complement strand
GAACCGAGTCTTTTTGAATGCACTCCTTCCTAGGCCAGGAGGGATGGGGGTGGGCCTTGGACTTCCAACAGGGCAGGGCACCATGCCTTCTTTCAAGGAAGAAGGGGGAGGGAGGATGGGTGGGGAGGTAGTGGTAGGGGACCGGGAGAAGGGGAAGAAAGGTAAAAATTTTATTTCTTTAATTATGTTCTTGAATGGAAAAAATAAAACCAAACAATGTATGGAAAAAAAAAGTATTTACAAGTTCCATTTCTTCCGGGGAATTTTACAATGGTGTTTGCTTTTTTTAGGGTTTGTTTTATTCCACTCCCTACCATAAATTCAAGTGGTCTGTTTGAAGATTTCTTAAAGAAACAGAGCTAAGGTGGGATGCCATGCTAAGCCTTAAGGTGGGGGGAGGGCTTGGTCTTGTCCCAACTTGATGTGCCAGACTTTATTGACTCCCCAAGGAAGCCCTTACTCTCTGGGTAGAGTGGATGGGGGTAGGCTAAGGGGAATACAGGGAGGCAGGAGTAAGGGTGGGGGAGGACTGCAAATGGAATGTAAAATGAAATTTGAAAAAATAAATTAAAATAAAAAGAAACATAGCTATTCAATAGCAGAATTTACTGTCAAACTCCAGTATATCATCTGATCCTTTAATGACAAATGTGAGACAGTCTTTATTGAATGTCAAGGAAAATGAGGATTCAGCAATTTGAACACTGAGGACTACTAAAATTATGAATTAATTTGTTAAAGTTTGGATGTAAAACGTAGTTGAGCATAAAATAGGTTCACGTGTTTCCACACTTGATCCTCACACAGATCGTGGTTCGTTTTGGGGAAAGTAGTTGAAACCTTTACAGATTGAGATGGTATATACCAGTAGGACTAGCTGAAGAGTCAGAAGTAGTAAAATCATGAGTTAGAAGCAAACCTGAACTGTACATAAAAAAGACGAGTTCCACAACCTTCTCTAAAGTAGGTTTAGACAGTAAGTTGTTTTTCTGCTTCATAGTCTTCAGAATTATTTCTAAGTACACTTGTCTACAGAAGGTAGCAAGTGGGCAAGACATGCTTTAATTAATGTGATAGAAGATGTCTTGTATAATGAGGAAAGCACCCACTGCAATATTACAAGGCCATAAAATATTATGGAATGCCAGTAGTACCCCTGTTAAATAAAGCAGTTTCCATATTTCAATTAAAATGTATCATAATTGACTTCAGTAAAAATGTCTCTCTTGACCTTATTTATCTAGCAGTAATGGGGTCATTTATATGTCAGTAGTGTTACCTTCATATACAACCAACATCTTTTATATTTCAATTGAAATGAAACATAACTGATTGAACTAAAACTGATCTTATGACATGTAGTATTAATAAAATCATTTATGTAATGATATTCCTAATCAATCTTCATTTCAAATATTGTTTATTTTAAATTTATTAGTAACTATTAATAAAGTTAATTATATGTTGAAATATTTAATAAGGAAATAATTTATGTCAGTATCTTGATATAAAATATACTATATTATTATACTGATTTAAAGGAAAAACAATATTTACAATTGCATTAGGCATGATTAAATATAATTTGTCTATCACCTTGTAGGCCAAACTAATATATCACAATAAACAGTGGGTAACATTGATGAAAATAGTGTTTGTCTGCTTCAAGGAATAAACATGTGTGGATGAATTTTGACACTTGTCAGCCTATAATAAATTAAAACCAGGCTAATACTTGTCAGTGCAGTAATAACTGATCACGCTCTAAGCAGCACCAAGGGAGAAAGGTGATGAACATCCTACAAAAGAACACTTTTCCAATCACAATAAAGACCCTAGTTGAGAGCACTGTAATTATCTACCAACAACCTTATTGTTAATTCTGTACTTCAAGTAACTATCTTGATAACAATCAAAATCAATATATACCACAAATTCTAATTAACAGGATAAAAGTAAGCAATACAATAACATCGTAATTCTGGGAAGTCTTTCAAAAAAATCCATCTCCACAGATTCCTTATAAGAATCAGGGTATATAGAACCAAAATTTTCTTTTTATTTCTAAATCCTAACTCATATGAATTAATTTTAATAAAGTAAGATAAAACACTAAAAGTGTTTGATGTATAAAAACATTTCAGAGGCAGAAATACAAAAATATAAAATATTTAAGAGTCTAAAGAATTCTAAATATTCCCTATACACAATCCATGAAATTAGAAAGTTATCACCTTTGCCAATAAAAAATAACAAATAAAATACCTGGCTTTAATATATTTGTACTATTTCAAAATGATTGTATAGTTCTTTCTAGAGTCAAATCAAAAGTTTCCTTTTCAATCACATGGCTAAAAAAATTCAAAAGAGATACCAAGCCCACCTTTTATCTGCGAGGTCCTTGGCCAGCAAGTGGCCCTGATCCATTACCAGCAGATCCATCCAGAGGGGATCTCCCAACTCAGCCTGCTTCAGGGCTGAGGCTCTGTGGACAAAGTGGTGAGTGCAAGGCTGCAGGGGTTTCTTTGTTCCATGGAGCCAGCATATACCAAGCCCGCCCTTTTATCTACGAGGTCCTTGGCCAGCAAGTAGCCCTGATCCACTACCAGCAGATCCATACGGAGGGGGTCCTTAGATCCACCACCACAGTCTACTTCAGGGAGGAGGGGATCTGAGAGCCAACTCCAGTGCTGAGGGGACCTAAGAGGGGGCAGAACAAGAAAAATCCCCAAGTACACAGTTAGCCTCAACATAAATCGGACCAAGCCACCGAGACAGCATTCAAAGGAAGAGATGGGCAGGCGCCAATGCAAGAATTCCTCCAACAACCTAGGGTAGAGTTACTGTTTGTCTCTTTTAACCCATGCTGCCCTATTCATCCTTGTTCTGTCCAACATTTGAAGTTATGAGTGAAGTAGTATGCTTGCTACCTCATTCTGTTCTACAGACAAGGTTTGGTAGGAGCTTGTGTCTGTCTCTCAGAATCTATTTTGTGTTAACTTAATATGAAATATGAAGGAATAAAACAGTAACCTAATGTTGCCCTCCACAACAGTCTGTACTTCATAGGAGTCTTGCATGGAGCTAGTCTTAGTCTCTGAGAATCAATGGCATCCTAACTTGATCCATATTGCAAAGGAGAATAGCAGTGAACTGGAATGCTCTCAGACTCAGTCTGTTCACAGAAGGATTCATGGGAGTCAGTGTCTGTCACTCAGAATTCAGTTTTTTTCCAGACATTATCTAAAACAAGAAGTGAGGAATGAACTTCTGTGTTCTCCATGTAAGTATGTGTTATTGAACAGCCTTTTAGTGAGCTGTTATCTGTCTCTCCATAACTTGCCCTGTTCTAGAAAGATTATGGTGGCAGCAAGGTATGCTTTCCATCTCAATCTGGCAGAAAGAGAAATAAAAGGGGGTGGGTTGTATTGGTTTCAGATTTCATGTCATCCTTGCTATGATCTGTACTTTCCAGGAGATTAGGAGTAAGCTAATATGTTCTCCACTGAGTATCTATTCTACTAATTACTCTTGGAGTTATTTTCTCTCAGTCAGAATACCTGTGTTCAAAACTTTCATCTCTCCTATATATAAGGATATGGGTAAACTAGTGTTCAGTCTGCCTGGCTCTTCCATATTGAGGAATCTTCAAAGGAGTGAATTAGTGTACACTTTACCTCATTCTGTCCCACGAAGAATGACTTGGAACAAGCTTGTATTTATTCTAGCATCCATCTGTTTCAATCCTTCATTTGTTTTATGGCAAAAGTTAGGAGTGAGCTAGCTTAATATATACCTAAGTCTGTCCTATGGAGGAGTTCTGGGGGCGATATGTTTGTCTTTCAGAATCCATGCTGTTTCATTCTGATGTGTTCTTTTGACAAGATTAGAAATGAACTGGTGTGCTCTCTACCATAGCCTATTCTACAGAGTGTACTTGAATGAAACTAGTGCCTATCTCTCAAGTCCATGTCATCCTGCCTTTGATATGTCCTCCTGAGGAGGACAAAAGTGAAGAACTCACAAATTTAGTCTGTCTTACAAAAGAGTATTGGAGGGAGCTAAAATCTATCTCTCCTAACTTACTCCATAAAACAAATAAAAGTTTGAAAGAGATGGATCCTAGAATAAACAAAAGCTCTCTGCTAGCTGTCTCTGTTGGACAGACTTAATCAGAAAGGAAATGAGTTTGTTTCTGACTTCTTCTGTAGGCCAGATCAAAATTTAGATGACAAGAACTTAGAGATAGGGTAAGTGTGCCAACCCGTCCGGATGGTCCCTGATGCTGTGGCTTCTTTGTTCCTCAGAGCCCTGCTCCTGTACTGGGGGGATCCATCCAGAGGGTTGGGTGTGTGCCCGCCCAGCCAGGTGGTGCACGGCCCCTCCAGCTCTTGCTGCAGGAGCTTCTTTGTTCCACACGACCCTGTTTCCCCCAAACTTTCCCCATTGTCTGTGAGGTCTTTGGCCCAGGAGGACTTCCTGGTTATGCACAGAAGAGCTCTATTAAGAGGGGTGAGTGTGTGCCCACCTGGCCGGATAGTCTGGGAGCCTAGTACAGGGCCCCTCCAGCTCCTGCTGCAGGGGCTTCTTTGTTCCACACGACCCTCCTTCCCCCAAGCATGCCCTTTTGTCTGCGGGGTCTTGGCTTGGGAAGACTTCCTGCTCCTGCAAAGAGGAGATCCATCCAGAGGGGTAGGTGTGTGCCCACCCGGCCAGACAGTCTACAGGGACTTCTTTGTTCCACACAACCCTGCTCCTGTACTGAGGAGATCCATCCAGACGGGGGTAAGTGTGTGCCCGTCCAGTCAGACGGTTCAGGAACCCAGTACAGGGCCCCTCCAGCTCCTGCTGTAGGGGCTTCTTTGTTCCACACGACCCTACCTCCCCAAAGCCTGCCCTATTGTCGGAGAGGTCCTCGGCCCAGGAAGAGTTCCTGCTCCTGCACTGAAGAGATCCAATCAGAGGGCACTCCTTACCATCTGACTGGTCTTTAGATCCACCAGGACAGCCAGCTCCAGTGTTGAGGGGTCCTAAGAGAAGGAAGACCAAGAAAATCCCCCAAGAAACAATCAGTCACAGCAAAGATTGGAACAAGACGCGAAGACTCTCCTGGCTGCATTGGAAGGAAAAGATGGGAAGGCACCAATGCAAGAATTCCTCCAACAACCTGAAATGCAACATGACAACGCCAGAATCCAGTGAACATGCAACAGGAAGACTTGGACACCCTATCCCAGAAGAAGTAGAAGAAATCGACTTTAAGCATAGCATTATGAAAATAATAGAGGCCCTTAAACAGGATGTGAAAAACTCCTTTAAAGAAATGGATGAGAAGACAAACAAAAAGTTAGAAGAAATGAATAAATCTCTCAAAGATACCCAAGAAAACCAAGAAAAAACAAGCAAGTAGGTAATAGAAAGAGTTCAAATCTTGAAGACCAAAATGGAGGTAATGAAGAAAACACAATCCGAGGGATAGCGAAATAGGGAAAATCTGGGTAAATGAACAGGAACTACAGAGACAAGTATAACCTACAGAATACAAGATATAGAAGAAAGAATCTTAGATACTGAAGATACTATAGAAGAAATAAACTCATTGATCAAAGAAAACAGCAAATCCAACAAATTCTTAACACAAAACATCCAGGAAATCTGGGACACCATGAAAAGACCAAACCTAACAAAAATAGGGGTAGAAGAAGGAGAAGAATTCCAGCTCAAACGCTGAGAAAATATATTCAACAAAATTATAGAAAAAAAATTTCCCAACCTAAAGAAGGATATTCCTATGAAGGTACAAAAAGCATACAGAACACCAAATAGACTGGATCAAAAGAAATCCCCTCACCATATTATAATCAAAACACAAAACATATAGAATAAAGAAAGAATATTAAGAGCTGCAAAGGAAAAAGGTCAAGTAACATATAAAGGTAAACCTATCAGAAATACACCTGACTTCTCAATGGAAACCATGAAAGCCAGAAGGTCTTGGATAAATGTGCTGCAGACACTAAGAGACCATGGATGCAAGCCCAGACTACTATAACCAGCAAAGCTTTCTTTCACCATCAATGGAGAAAACAAGATATTCAAGGATAAAAACAAATTTAAGCAATACATAGCCACAAACCCAGCCTTACAGAAAGTACTTGAAGGAAAACCACAACTAAAGGAAGCAAACAACACCCGTAATAACACAGACATCGAACAACCCTACACCAGCACAACTCAAAGAAGGGAAACACAATAACTCTACCACCAAAAAAAAAATAATAATAACTAGAGTTAACAAACACTGGTCATTAATATCACTTAATATCAATGGACTAATTCACCTATAAAAAGGCACAGGTAAAGAGAATGTATATGAAAACAGGATCCAACATTCTGCTGTTTACAAGAAACATACCTCAACCACAAAGACAGACATTATCTCAGAGTAAGGGGTTGGGAAAAGGTTTTTCAATCAAACGGCCCTAAGAAACAAGCTGGTGTGGATATACTAATATCGAACTAAATCGACTTCAAACTAAAATCAATCAGAAGAGATGGAGATGGACACTTCATACTCATAACAGGAATAATCCATAAGGATGAAGTCTCAATCCTGAATATATATGTCCCTATTATAAAAGCATACATATATGTAAAAGAAACATTAGTAGAAATCAAAGCACACATCAAACCCCACACACTAATAATAGGAGATTTCAACACTCTTCTCTCACCAATGGACAGGACAACCAGACAGAAACTTAACAGAGAAAAATGAGAACAAACAGATATAATGAATCAAATGGACTTAATAGACATCTATAGAACATTCCACCCAAACAAGAAAGAATATACCTTCTTCTCAGCGTCTCATGGAACCTTCTCAAAAATTGATCACATACTCGGAAACAAAGCAAACAGCCACAGATACAAAAAAATTGTAGTAACCACCTGTGTCTTATCGGATCACCATGGAGTAAAGTTAGAATTTAACAACAATTCCACCACCAGAAAGCCTACAAACTCATGGAAACTGAAGAATTAACTACTGAACAACTCCTGGGTCAAGGAAGAAATAAAGAAAGAAATTAATGTCTTTCTTGAATTCAACAAAAATAAAGACACAACATACACAAATCTATGGGACACTATGAAAGCAGTGCTAAGAGGAAAGTTCATAGCACTTAGTGCCCACATAAAGAAAACGGAGAAAGCACACATTAGTGACTTAACAGCACACCTAAAAGCTGTAGAAAAAAGAAGCAGACTCATCCAGGAGGAGTAGAAGACTGGAAATAATCAAACTGAGGACTGAAATCCACAAAATAGAGACACAGAAAACAACCCAAAGAATCAGTGAAACAAAGAGCTGGTTCCTTGAGAAAATCAACAAGATCGACAAACCCCTATCCAAACTAATCAAAAGGTGGAGAGAGAACACTCAAATTAACAAGATCAGAAATGAAAAGGGGGACATAACAACAAACACTGAGGAAATTCAGAGAATCATTCGGTCTTACTACAAAAGACTGTATGCCACAAATTCGCAAAATATGAAAGAAATGAACAGTTTTTTAGATAAATACCATATACTGAAATTAAGTCACGACCAGGTGAACAATTTAAATAGACCTATAAGTCGCAAGGAAATAGAAGCTGTCATCAAAAACCTCCCAACAAATAAAAGCCCAGGACCAGATGGTTTTAATGCAGAATTCTATCAGAAATTCCAAGAAGAGCCAATACCTATACTCCTTAATGTGTTTCACATAATAGAAACAGAAGGGTCATTACCAAACTCATTTTATGAAGCTACAGTTACCCTGATACCAAAAACAACACAAAGACACAACCAAGAAAGAGGATTACAGACCAATCTCACTCATGAACATGGATGCAAAAATTCTCAATAAAACACTGGCAAACTGAATCAAAGAACATATCAAAAATCATCCATATTACTAGGTAGGCTTCATTCCAGAGATGCAGGGCTGGATCAACATATGAAAATCTATCAAAGTAATCCATCATATAAATAAACTGAAAGACATAAACCATATGATCATTTCATTAGATGCTGAAAAAGCATTTGACAAAATTCAACACCCCTTTATGATGAAGGTCTTGGAGAGATTAGGGATACAAGAATCATATCTAAATATAATAAAAGCAATATAAAGCAAGCCAACAGCTAACATCAAATTAAATGGAGAGAAACTCAAAGCGATTCCACTAAAATCAGGAACAAGACAAGGCTGTCCACTCTCTCCATATCTCTTCAATATACTGTTTGAATTTCTAGCAATAGCTATATGACAACATAAGGAGATCAAGGGGAATGGATATGGAAAGAAAGAAGTCAAACTTTCATTATTTGCAGATGATGTGATAGTGTACATAACTGACCCCAAATGCTCTACCAAAGAACTTCTACAGCTGATAAATACCTTCAGTGATGTGGCAGGATACAAGATCAACTCAAATAAATCAGTAGCCCTCCTATACATAAAGGATAAAGAAGCAGAGAGTGAAATCAAAGAAACATCACCTTTCATGGTAGCCACAAATAGCACAAAGTACCTTGGGGTAACACTAACCAAGGAAGTGAAAGATCTATTTGACAAGAAATTTAAGGCCTTGAAGAAAGAAATTGAAGAGGATACCAGAAAATGAGAGGATCTCCCATACTCCTGGATTGTTTGGATCAATATAGTAAAAATGACAATTCAACAAAAGGCAATCTATAGATTCAATTCAATACCCTTCAAAATACCAACAAAATTGTTCATAGACCTTGAGAGAACAATAACTAACTTTATATGGAAAAACAAAAGCCCAGGATAGCCAAAACTATCCTAAACAATAAAGGAACTTCTGGAGGTATTACCGTCCCGGACTTCAAACTCTATTACAGAACTACAGTAATGAAAACAGCTTGGTATTGGCATAAAAACAGAGACGTTGACCAATGGAATCGACTCAAAGTCCCAGATATCAATCCACAAACCTATGAACTCCTAAAATTGTACAGTGGAAGAAAGAAAGCATCTTTAACAAATAGTGCTGGCATAACTGGATGTCAACCTGTAGGAGAATGAAAATGGACCCTTATATATCACCATGCACAAAAATCAAGTCTAAATGGATTAAAGACCTCCATATAAATCTAACCACACAGAACCTGATAGAAGAAAAATTAGGATGTAGCCTGAAATACATGGGCACAGGAGACCACTTCCTATGTAAAACCCCAGTGGCACAGACAATAAGAGCAACAATGAATAAATGGGACCTCCTGAAACTGAGAAGCTTCTGTAAAGCAAAGGACATAGTCATTAAGACAAAAAGGCATCCTACTGAATGGGAGAAGATCTTCACCAACCACACATCAGACAAAGGTCTGATCTCCAAAATATATAAAGAACTCAAGAAACTAGACATTAAAATTCTAAATACCCCAATTAAAAAATGGGGTAATGATCTGAACAGAGAATTATCAAGAAAAGAATTTCAAATGGCCAAAGATACTTAAGGTCATGATCAACTTCCTTAGCGATCAGGGAAATGCAAATCAAAACAACGTTGAGATACCATCTTACACCTGTCAGAATGGCTAAAATCAAAAACACCAATGATAGCCTATGCTGGAGAGTATGTGGTGTAAGGGGAATACTCATCCATTGTGGGGGGAATGCAAACTTGTCCAACCACTTTGGAAATCAGTGTGGCGGTTTCTCAGGAAATTGGGAATCAACCTACCTCAGGATCCAGCAATACCACTCTTAGGAATATACCCAAGAGATGCCCAATCATACTACAAAAGCATTTGTTCAACTATTTTCATAGCAGCATTATTTGTAATAGCCAGAACCTGGAAACAACCTACGTGCCCCTCAATGGAAGAATGGATTAAGAAAGTGTGGAATATATACACATTAGAGTACTACTCAGCGGTAAAAAGCAATGACATCTTGAATTTTGCATGCAAATGGATGCAAATAGAAAACACTATCCTTAGTGAGATAACCCAGACCCCAAAAGATGAATATGGTATATACTTACTCATTAGTGGACTATGGCCATAAACAAAGGACATCAAGCCTAAAGTTTACAAGCCTAGAGAAACCAAATAGCAAGGTGAACCCAAAGAGAAACATATATAGAATCTCCTGGAAATTGGAAGCAAACAAGATCACCAGGCAAAATTTGGGAGCACAGGGGTGGGGATAGGGGTAAGGGTGGAGTAGGGAAAAGGGAAGAGGGTTGAAGGAGAAGTGAGAAGGAAAGGGCTGGGGAGAGCTTGGAGGAGTGGGAGGGTGGAGATGGAGGAAGGGCGGATATTGGAGCAGGGAGGAAGATATCTACATTAAGGGATCCATTTTAGGGATGGTAAGAGACTTGGCTCTAGAGGGGATCCCAGGTGTCCATGGGGATGTCCCCAGCTAGGTTCTTGGGCAGCAGAGGAGAGGGTGCCTGAACTGGCCTTGTCCCATAGTCACATTGATGAATATCTTTAATATCACCATAAAAATTTTGTCTGATGGATGGAGATAGAGACCCACATTTACATCAGAGCAATGGACTGAGCTCCCAAGGTCCAGTTGAAGAGCATAAGGAGGGTAAAGATGAGCAAGGAAGTCAGGACCGCGAGGGGTTGGTCTACCCATTGAGAAAGTGTGCCTGATCTAATGGGAGCTCACCAAATCCAGCTGGACTGGTTCTGAACAAGCATGTGATCAAACTGGACTCTCTGAATGTCGCTGCCAATGGGGACAGACTGAGAAGCCATCAATAATGGCTCTGGGACCTATCTCTTCTGCATGTATTGGCTTTTGGGGACCCTAGTTTACTTGGATGCACACCTTCCTTGGCCGGGATGGAGAGGGGAGGGCCTTGGGCTTCCCATAGGGCAGGGTACCCTGCCCTCTCTTAAGGATGGAGAGGGAGGGAGGAGGGTTAGTGGGGGAGTGGAAAGGAAATGGGAGAAGGGGAGAAAGTGTAAATTTTTTAATGGAAAAATAAAAAATAAAAAAATAAAATAAGCCAAAAAAAAAAGAATTTAGAGATAGGTACTAGCTCCTCCAAATTCTTCTCTATAGGACAGATATAGGTGTAGAGCACAGTACATCAGTCTTATCTTTACCCACAAGACAAATGCAACTTAAAATATATAGTCTGTGAGACAACCTAGCTTTCTCCAAGCTTTTGTAGTGAGACAGTATGAGGTAAATTGTACACTAGTTGACTCCTAACCTCTTTATTACGACAGCATGATAGGATAACATGGTTTCTGAGAGGAAGAGTATAGGTCCTTTCAAGACTCTTCAGTATGAAAGAAAGAGGTGGACTGAACATTACACCACTTTTCTGTAAGGCAGAATAAAGTTAGAATAACAGGGTTTTTGGCTGTGAGAAATTACCTCCAAGAGTACTCAGTAGGGCAGACTTAAATGGAGAACATATTAGCTTACTTCTAATCACTTGCAAAGGATAGATCAAAGTAAAATTTACATGAAATCTAAGACAGATACTACATACTTCCTATAATTTCTCTGTGTTACAGATTGAAGTGGAAAGCAAACTAAGTTACTCCTATAATCTTTCCAGAACAGGTCATGTTATGGGGGAACAGATAGCAGCTCACTGAAAGGCTGTTCTGTAATATATATATATATATAAGTGGAGAGCAGAGTAGTTCATTCCTAACCTCTTATAATAGATAATATCAGGAATAAGTCAATTATGAGACAGATACTAGTTCATGCCAAGCCTTATGTGTAGGGCAGAATGAGGTAAAAAGCATACTACTTCACTACTAACTTTCAATGTTGGAAAGGTCAAGGTAAGGATAGCATGAACTCAAAGATTCAAAGAGAGAAAAACAGTAGCTCTACCCTGTCTTCCTGCACAGGATATACCAAAGTATTTATTGATCATACTATGTTACATTCTTATCCATAAGGGAGATCAAGGTAAGAACAACATGGATTTTGAAAGACAGACATTAGTTTCCTCCAAGTCTCCTCAGTAGATTGGACTGGGTAGTAAACACACAATTTCTCTCGTAAACTCTTCCATAGGGTAAATCAAGTTACAGTGAAACTGATTCTGAGAGATGGTAAATAGCTTCCTCCAAGCCTATTCTACTGGACAAAGTGACATGGAGAGGACTCTACCTCATTCCTAACATGCTCTCCTGGACTACCACATTGGAATGATGAAGGTTCATAGAGAATGATAAAAGCCCCTTGCAATTCTCCACTGTAGAATAGACTGAACTGTAGAGCAAATGATTCCATTCTTAACCTCATCTTTAGGGAAGAAAAAGTAAGGACAAAATGGATTTTAAAAGACAAATACGAGCTTCCTCAAAGTTGCTGCCATACAACAGACTGAGGGAGAGTTCATACTCATTAATTTCTATCCTCCTCAGTAGGAAGGATCAAGGTCAGGAGAACATGGATTCTGAGAAAAAGATACTAGCTCACTATAGATTCTGCTGTAGGACAGACTAAGTTGTAGAGCATATTAATTCACTCCTAAATTTAATTAAATGGCATATCAAAGTTATGACAACATGGATTCTGAGAGATAAGACTTCAGTGTACCCTAAGCCTCTTCCATAGTTTACACTGCATTGGTGAGCACACTAGTTCGTTGCCTCCTCTACCGAAGGATCTAGTTTGAAGATTAGAAGTTGGGAGACAGAAATGAGATTCCTCTATCACTTTACCCAGGCTTGACTGACGAGTAGTTGATGCTATCTATCACTCCTACCGCTTTCTGAAGGAAATAGATCAATGTGATCATAACTTGGATTTTCAGAGACAAACGCAAACTCCCATCAAAGTTTCTCCATAGCACAACCTGAGATAATGAGAATACTATGTGATTTATAATCTCCCAGCACAGGTCAAGTTTAGCACAAAATGGGCACCAAGAGGCCGACTCTAGGCAAGGCTCTTCAGAAGGACAGACATATGAGGAATGAACCCTAGTTTACTCATAACTTTAGCTTTCAGACAGATCGAAGAGTTATGACAGCTGTGAGAGAAACTAACTCCCTCAGACTCTACTCAGTAGGAAGGAGATAAGTGGAGAGCACCTAAGTTCACATCTAATCTCTTTCATAGGGCAGAACAAGATTAACACAACATGGATTCTGAGAGACAGACACTTGGTCTCTCTAAGCTTCCTTAAGACATAAAGACAGAGAGATCTTTAGTTCACTCCTAAAGTTATCCTTAGGACAAATGAAATTTAGGACAAAATGTATGTTGGAGTAAAGACACCAGTTCCTTCCAAGCCTCCTCCATAGGACTGCCTGAGTTTCAATGCACACTATTTCTCGATTATCCTTCTCCATAGAGCTGATCAAGATATTATGACAGTTTCTGATATATATACCCTACCTACCCACAAGTCACCTCTGAAAGACAGAGTGAGATTGAGAGCCCAATATGCAGTCCTAACTTTATCTGACCTACAGAGAATATTAGACATGAGCTAGAGTGATCTACACTTCCATATGTACAAAGAGAGAGTTTGAAGGAATCTAGTCTCAGCCTGTCAGAATGTATACCCTACTACGCATATACTTAGGAATGAAATAGTATACTCTCCACATTAGAATTCCCAACAGAATAGACTGGAGAGAGTAGGGTCTGTGTCTCAGAATCCATGTTGTTCCAACCTATATATGTTGTATGGATAAGGCAAAGAGAAAACTGGTAAGCTCCCCACATAAGTCTGACACGAAGCAGGTTTGAAGGGTGGTAAGTTTTGTCTCTCAGAATCCATATTGTCCTAACTTTATCAACACAATAGAAGAGAATAGGCATGAACAAATGTGCCCTGCAACTGATTCAGCCCTACAGAGGAGGCTTGGAAAAAGCTAGTGTTTGCTCTCAATGTGCTTGTTGTCCTAAAATTGATTTGTCTTAATGATAGCTTTAGGAGTGAAGACAGCACTCTCCATTAGTCTGTCCTGAGGTGGAACCATGGAGGGACCTAATTCCTGTCTTTCAAAATCAATGTACTGTTGACCTTGATCTGCTATGGAGGAGATCAGGAGTGAACAAATGTGCTCTCCATGTTAGTCTATCCTACTGAGTCATCTTTAAAAAGTTAGTTTTTCTCAGAATCCTGGTTGTTCTATGTTTTAACTTTCCTACAGATAAGGTTATATTCAGTCCCCCTCAGGCTGTCCTTCCAAAGAGTCCTGGATGGACCTAGTGTTTATCTCTTAGAATCCATGGTTTCCTAACCTTGTTCCATGTTACTGAAGAGGATAGGAGTAATTTCCCATGCTCGCCACCTTAGGCTCTCCTACAGAGGATGCATGGGGGAAATTAGTATCTGTCTTTCAGAATTCAAGCTGTACTAAGCTTGATCTATCCTCTGGATGATGTTATAAGGGAACTGGTATGCTTTTCACGTTAGTTTGTACTATGGAGGAACCTGGTAGAAGCTGGTAGTCTGTATCTCATAACCCATGTTTTCTTAACATGGATCTTTCTTACAAATAAAAATAGAAGTGACTTAGCATACTTTATTCCTGACTATAACCTAGGGAAAAGAACTGGAGGGAACTACTTTCTGTCTCTCAAAATCCATCTGCTATCACAGTCTGTCCAATAGAGGAGGCTAGGAGTGAACTAGTGTGATCATCATCCCAGTTTGTCTGTCCTACAGGAGAGGCTTGAATGAAGTTAGTGTCTGTATCTCAAAACTCTGCTTGTCCTAACTTTAATCTGTCCTACAGATAAGGGTTAGGGTGAAGTTGTATTTATTCCCACTCCATCCTATTTAAGAATCTTAGAAGCTGGGGGGTGGTGGCACACACCTTTAATTCCAGCACTTGGGAGGAAGAGGCAGGTGGATCTCTGTGAGTTCAAGGCCAACATGGTCTACAAGATATAGTTTCAGGGCAGGTAACAAAACTACAAAGAAACCATGTCTCAAACAAACAAAGAAACAAAAAAAATTGTCTTAGAGGGTGCTTACATCTGTGTCTCAGAATTCATGTTGGCCTAAGACTTATCTGCCACACTGAAGAGAGCAGAAGTGAACTTGTGTAGTCTCTTATTTACTATGTCCTATAGAGGTGTGGAGGTATCTAGTGACTCACTCTCACAATCCATTTTGTGCTAACTCTAATCTTTCAAATGAGTAAGTTTAATACTGAAATAGTATGCACTCTACATCAGTCTGTCCTATTGAAGTGGCTTTGAGGAAGTCACTATCTGTTTCTCTGAATCAATTATGTTTCCTGAATCGATCTCTCCAATGCAAGAACTACTGTGCTCTCTCAATAAGTATGACTAATAGGCTTGGCTTCAGGGTGCTGGTATCTGTCTTGCAGTATCCATGTTGTCCTAACTTGATATGTCCTTCAGAGGATCATAGGAGTGACCTGGTTTGATTTCCACTTCAATTTGTCTTACTAAGAAGTGGTGAATGTAGGTCAGGCATCCCTCCAGAACTCCTGTTGTTCTAATCATTGTTTGTCTTATATAAGATATTAGATTGGACTAGAGTGTTCTCCATATCATTGTTTAATATGGATGAGGAAAAGAAGGCAGATAGTGTCTATTTCAGAATTCATGTCATTGTATCCTTGATCTAGTATACATATGAGTTTAGGAGTAAATCATTATGCTTTTTTTCCATTCAAAAACATAATTAAAGAAATAACATTTTTTCCTTTCTTCCTCTTCTCCCGGTCCCCTCCCGCTACCCCCCCATCCCTCCTCCCTCTCCCTTCTTCCTTGAAAGAGGGCATGGTGCCCTGCCCTGTTGGAAGTCCAAGGCCCACCCCCCCCTCGCTCCCAGCCTTGGGAGGAGTGCATTAAAAAAGACTCGGTTCCCAAAACGATAATACATGCAGAAGAGATAGGTCCTGGTGTCATTGTTGTTGGGTTCTCCATCCGCCAACTTTCGCTGCCACATTCAGAAAGTCTGGTTTGATCATATGCTCATTCAGTCCCAGTCCAGCTGGATTGGTGCGCTCCCATTAGTTCAGGCACACTGTCTCAGTAGGTGGACCAGCCCCTCACGGTCCTAACTTCCTTTCTTATCTTCTCCCACCTTCTGCTCTTCAACTGCACTTTGGGGGCTCAATCCATTGCTCTGATGTGAATGTGGGTCTCTGTCTCTATCTCCATCCATCGGATGAAATTTCTATAATGGTGATCAAGATACTCATCAATGTGATTATGGTACAAGGCTAGTTCTGGCATCCTCTCCTCTGCTGCCTGAATAACTAGCTGGGGACATGCCCGTGGACACCTGGGATCACCAGGGCCAAGTATCTTGCCAACCCTAGAATGATTCTCTTAATGTAGATATCTTTTTCCCTTCTCCAATGTCCACCTTTCCTCCATCTTCACCCTCCCACTCCCCCAAGCTCTCCCTGGTCCTTCTCCCTTCTCCTTCCCCCTCTCCCCTTGAATCAATGAAACAAAGTGCTGGTTACTTGAGAATATCAACAAAATCGACAAACCCCTATCCAAACTAATCAAAAGGCAGAGAGA
>PVIU01030120.1:0-16535 GCA_004026605.1 Ondatra zibethicus | reverse complement strand
GAGGGATGGGGGTGGGCCTTGGACTTCCAACAGGGCAGGGCACCATGCCCTCTTTCAAGGAAGAAGGGGGAGGGAGGAGGGGTGGGGGGTAGTGGGAGGGGACCGGGAGAAGGGGAAGAAAGGAAAAAAAAATTTTTTTATCTTTAATTATGTTCTTGAATGGAAAAAATAAAACAAAACAATGTATGGAAAAAAAAATCTTAAGTATATAAAGAATGTATGCCAAAAAGTTTTCACAAAAAATTCATTTATTTTGGTTTTGACTGCTATGAGGTACTTTTTCTTACTGTTTCAAGAAGTTTGCCCAATTCTTTGTGTTCTTTGACTTAAATGAAGTTTTTGAGAGAACTTGAAACGGAAGTGGTCAGACACAAATTGTGCTGGATTGAGGTGGTGATCACTAGGGCGGATGAGCTTGGAAGGAAGCGGAGAGCTGAATTAGCAAGAGGTTAGGGAGCACCCTCCGTGACTGAGGGATGGCTGGGACTGTATCTTGGGATCCTTGGCTCAGGGAAACCAATCTATTTACAGTGACAAGCACCTTACCAGGACTTAGAGGAAGACATATAAGTATCAACACACCCGCACACTATTCCTCCAGATGGGACTGAGTAATAACTGTAATAATAATAACAACCCACATAACATACATATATCTAGCATTGAAGAGTTGGTGGAATGAAGAAAAGATCAAAACAAAACAAACAACAAACAAACAAAAACCACCTCCATTTCTAGAATGTTCTAGATGGCAAAAGATCCCATAAAACTCTTTGGAAGACATTCTTTCTACACGGATTCTATCCACTACAGATGTTTTTCAGTGGCAGAGATTCCCTTCCAGGCCTGTTGGTGGGTATTGAGTTTAATCATATTTAAAGGCAAATGGCATACAACTTTCCACAGAGACAACAGTTGTTTTCAGATGCAAGAATTGTGGGTAGCTTCCATGTGCATTTTCAAGTCTCCTGTGGTTCTGATTTTGTTACTTGTGGAATCATAAAGCCAATTACTTTATTTAAATTGCTATTAGTTATATCACTTTGCTGTCCATCTGGCTTAGTTCATGCTTTATTTCCATCCAGACATTTTTATACTGCACATGTTTGTTACAAGTAGGACAGCTATGACTTTTCTCTAAAATCTAATCCTAGAATTTGCATTTAGATATATGTAAATTAAAACAATTTAGGCCAACAACATTCTATATCCTACTTTGAAAGAATGTTTGAAGTGTTAAGGAAAACTGGGGCTTAATCAGTTTGTTCCATGCCACACTTTAAGTCTCAGATCAGAAAGAAGAATGTCTTCAGAGTCCAGACCACTTCAGGAATGAAGGAAAGAGCACTCTGGCCGGGTATCCCTCAGTGGTGATATTTCAGAGGCACACTCAACCTTCTTAAGAAATGGAACATGGGCCAAATGTAGAGTCCTAGAAGAAAACCTCCAGGCTGCTTGCAAAGTATCACTTTTCCATGTCTGTTTGAGTCAGTCTCTGGTTTACAGTTGTAGTTAGTTGGTTCTGAACTGATACCAAAATAGAAACACTGTGTTGAGCATTCACACCAAAGTGTGGCACTACTATAATTCTACATCAAAAGCAGGGCTCTTAAAGCTTCATCGCAGCACAGCTTAATCCTAAAGCAGCACAGCTCAATCTAAAAGCAGACTCCTAACACTCTAGCCTCCTGGGACAACCCCTATGACCTCCCATATTCATCTCTTTCATGTAATACACTGTGAGGACATCTGGTCATGTGATGCCAATTCTGTCTTTTGTATCCTGTGTTCTTGCCTATAAATTTCTTTGTAGTGTTTACACCAACTTTTCTCAGCACTGGTTTTCTTAAAACATACCACCATGCTTTTCAGCATACTGTTTCATTATAAGGAAGCTTAATACATTTAGATTGGGGTAATTGGAGTGCTGTCCTCTGAGCATGACACGGCAGTTGCCCTCTTGAGCTTTCAAGAACTGAGATTTTCACAGCACCAGTCCTGCACGATATTAAACCCACTTCCATCGTCCAATAGGAGGGACTCACAATACACAGCAACCTCCCTGCAGATACATAAGCAGCAAACAGTTGCTGAGAAAGGATTTCTTTCTTCAGTGGTGTAGCCGCCTTTACGTTTCTCACTCTCTAGTTAAACTCACCAAACTAAGCTTGGGTAGGATAATTTCTTGGTTTCTGTCAATAATACCCAGTGTATAGAGAGTAGATGTTGATTCTCATCTCTTCAGAAAAGGATTTCCCACAGCACCTAGCACTCTGCATGACATGATTTCTTTGGGTCTGACTAACAATCGCTCTGACATTGTCAAGCAAGCTGTAGAGGCATGCTTGGCATACCCTTTCTATTTATAGCTGCTGACTTGATTTATCTTCTTTGTCCCTTCCCTGCCATCTTCCCTTGACTCACCCATTGGTCATCATCTCTCAATTTATCTCTCTCAGTAAAAGAAGCAATCATCTTTTTACTGTCTTCCTTACCATCTTTTGTCTTTTCATGTTTCCTTACTCATGAAATGAAGTTTGGTGTATCTTATTGGGTATCTTATGTTGGTCTTATTTCAGTTATGAAAGAAAATAAACAAGGTGAGACCTTTTCTTTTAGGGAATCTATGTTTGGTGAGTATATTAATTTTCTAGGGCTTCCATGGTAGAATTCAATGAAATGTCTGACAGAACAGCATTTATTTACTGTCCCATAGTTTCAGTGCTTGGAGGTTGGAAAATGAAACCTAGAAATCAACAGAGGGTTCTTAGACTTCATCAGAAAGCTCCTTTTTGTAGTTGATGGCAAATAATACCGAGACTCACCGCTAGTCAAAAAGCAGAGAATAAACGGCTCCGGAGTGCTCAGCCTTAACTCCAACATCTATATCATTCTTCACTGAGCAAGATTCAGGCAAAACTATGGAAGATGCCGTGGAGAGGATGTAAGAGCCAGAGATTTGGAGGAGTGCTTTGAAACAGTGTTTTCTGGACGTGTCATGCAGTTGCTTTTATAACTTGACTGCACCTCTGATTACCAGCACATGATTGTACCCATCATCATTTCATCATGAAATGAGATGCACTCATTAGACCCCGCCCCTCCCTGACTGCAAGTGGTAGCTAAAAAAAGGGGAATGGTGTTATTGTCTGCAGTGGTGTAGCCATTAATAAAATGCTCTTACTCCAGTAAATAGCCTTCTGTCCATGCTTAGACAGACAACCCTAACCAAACTCACACACACACACACACATGCACACATGCACACATGTGCATGCATGCGCGCACACACACACACACAAAATTAGGAGGAAGCTTGTTGGGAAGAACAAAGCTTTCAGAAGGTGGGGGGATAAAAGGAGGGGGGTAAGACATAGTAACAGACAGATAAAGATTAAAATTCATCATACTCATGAGTGAATCTATTGAAGAATAAAAACTAAATTTAAAAAGATATCAACACAGTTGGTCCCCTCTAAGAACTGTAAAGAATTGATGTGCCCCTTTCTCTCTGCATTGCTAGTCCCAAGACAGTATTTGGTTGGTAGATAGTATTCTTGTTATATTTTTGTATGTAGTTTCCGGTTGGTAGCTATCTGTCTCTCATTGTTTATGAAGGATCTACCTGGTACAGTATGATCTGATCTTAACTAGTTGTGTCTGCAAAGATGTGTCTGGATCTACATAAGGGCTCATTCTCAGCATGAAGGTGAGCCATTCAACACACTACTTTCCAGGTGGGTCAGTCAAGCCCAAACAGCAAGTATGACGTTAAAAGCAGAATCCTAATAATACTGCTTAAATGGCAGCAAGGCACAGCTGAGGAAGATTCCACCAGAACTGGAGTCCACAGGCACAGAGCTATGGAGGGATAAAGCCAGTCATGGCTATAGTGACAAAACACCATGACCACAGCAGTTTATGCAAACAAGAATTGATTTGGGCTTATGGTTTGAGAGGGATAAGAATCCATCACGGTGGGGAGGCATGGTAACAAGCGATAAGCACCAGCAGAAGCAGAAAGCTGGCTGCTCGCACCCTCAACCACGAACATGAAGCAGAGCAAGCGGAGTGTTGGGGCCATAAACACTCAAAGTCTGTTTCCGGTGACATACTTCCTCCAGCATGGCTACACTGTCTCATAATCTTTCCCAAAGAGCAGCACCAATGCAGGACCAAATGTTTAAACTCCAGAGCCTCCGAGAGACAGTTTTATTCAGACAACCACAAGCAATTTTACCATGAATTTTCCCTCGCTGGACTGAGGAGGAGACTAACTGCTGGTCAGCATATGAAAACCCTGTCTTGCTAGATATCTTTCAGGCATATTTTGCACCCATGTCAGGTTTAACCACAAAGGAAAAGGGCTCCCTGGCATAGGTTATCCATCTAATATCTGGGTGTCAGAATCTACTGCACTTATCAGATTTATTAGATAAAATCACCTGAGGGCGGAAGTACCAGAAAAGTATGAGTAATTAAAACACTGAGCAGCAATATTATTAAAGGTATATTAAAATCAATGACATCCATTTGAAAAGATATATTTCACACCCTGTCCTCCACAGTGGGAGACACGGCTGGGCAGAAGCAGGTCAAGTAGAGAGTATTGTTAATGAAGGCCCTCGTGGAAAAGGCTGCCTGACACCAAATGAGTTAAAATCTTTATTGTGTCTTGACAGTGCACATGAATCTATGATGATGATAAATGTCCTCATTTAGAACTTTTCCTTTCCCTGAGACATTTTACATGTTCTCTCCAATTTGCGTTGAATTTCTCAAAAGACATATGTTCTCTGAAGAAAGCCTCTGCTTGCTTTTCATTAAGTAAGATCTTATCAGGGTGTTTGCATGTGGCACCACGTTCGAACTATTAATCTTATGGCAGGATATTAAAAGGGGGAGGGGAATTCCTTAACAGGTTGAGGGCCATTACACTTGAGAAACCGTTCTCAGCACCCGGCTGTGAGAACCAGCGACTCCGATGATTAATATGACTTTCCCGAAGCAAAGACTCTAGGCAAGAAGGTTGCCCCTCCTTAGGAGGTGGGTGGGCAGCGGCCAGTGGAAGCTAAAGTGACTTGTGTGCCACTGGGCTGGAACTTGTTGCAGCCGGATTACTGACCTGCAGGCTCCTGGCAGGGCACCAGGGAGCCCTGTTAGTTCTCAGTGACACAAAGATTTCTCTGGAATAGAGGTGCAAACCCACAGGGTAACATCACAGATCTAGAGTGAAAAAATACAACTATATGCCCCCATTATAACAGTTCCATAAACAACACACACTACAATATACACACACACAGAAAGAGAGAGGGAGGAGAGAGGAAGAGAGAGAGAGAGGTGCACTCCAATGCACATATGTATGCAAATTACATTCTAGACTAAGAGAAAGCCTTAGAAATTAGTCAATTCTGTATTCTTTAGACCTTAACACTATAAAAGGTCTTTGACATTTGTGGTCAGAACACTGAAAAATCTCTAACAGATTTTAGTCAAGAAAATATATATCATAATCCTTTACAGTACTCTAGGACATTTCCCCAATAAGTTTTATGTAATATTTTATGACATTTTCATATAATATATGTACATCATTGTCTACAAATCATCTTTACCTTGCTTTTAATACCAAAGCAATATAAATGTTATGTAAATACCTATTAAACAATACTGTTTAGTGAATAATGATAATAAAAATTTGCACATGTTCAGTATAGCTGTGATTATTTTCAAGTTGTTTTGAATGCCCTTGGTTTAACATGTGAGGTGAATTAGAATGACATTTGTTTTCCTCTCTGGTCATATCAAGGGTAAGTGGTAGAAGGTTAGCAAGGAAATCCAGTGATTCACCTTGGAGATAAAAAGGTACAGAGACTTCAGTGACATTCGGAACAAATGCTAGAGATGATGATGAAGATGCCATTATTAGAGACTGCAGTTATCTGAATATACAAACAGGTAGATGGGGAGAAATTTGTCCCAAAAGAAAGAGATAAAGTAGTCCAGACATGGTGGGATAGAACAGGAGCTGGTGTGTGGGTGGATAGGGCTTGCCATAGTTTGAGCAGTAACTTGGAATTTTCCTTAATATTATTCTGACTCTTCCTACGGAGTAAATGTCAAATATCTTACTTCCATTTCCAAAAATGAAGAGAGATCAGGTTGCCAGGGAAAATGCCCAAACCAGTCATAAAGCATTTCTGAAAGGAGGATGTATGGAATGAAAATATTCGTTCTCATCTTGCTTAACAAGTGCTCATAGAACACACTTTCTCTCATGACTAGGAAAACTCGTGACCATAAGATGGGCAGGAAGGCAGTGCCAGGGCCAGCTGTACTCCTCTTGGGTGAAGAGCCTGTCCCTCTCGTGCCCATGATTTTACTTGATGGAGGAGGAGCGGTACAATCAGCTAAGTATTTTCCCCTGACTCTTTACTCAGAAAATCAATGGCTATAGTGGGTGGAATGAAGCAAAGTAGAAGGAGATTTTAAATTAGCATTACCCTTGAGTTGAAAGCTGGATACTGGCCGCAAGTTCTTATTCCGTGAGTTTCCATGGGCACAGGAACACAGCTGGAGGGATTGGATGGAGAAGTTTACCTGGGAAAAAAAAGATAAATCTTCAGGAATGCTCTAGACTTGAGTAAGGTTTTTTCATTCCAATGCTTATTCTTTCTAACTTCTGTATGAACACTTATGATTTTATTTTAATTTTTTATTGAAGTTTTTCATTTATTTGTGTGCATGTGCACACATTGACAACTTATGGGCTGATATACCACTGAAGAAAAAAGTCTTTATTTTTTCCAAGCAACTATTGTCTATAGCTTCTTGAGAAGGTGCAGGGTCTTATGAGTCCCTCCTCCTCCACGATGGAAAGTTAATGGCACCAATCTTGTATAGGTGTTTTCCAGGTAAGCACTGCTGCTGTTCATTCAAGAGGCAATGGCCATGCTGTTCCTGGAGCACAGAATTCCACTAAAACTCAATCAGTTTTCTCACTAAAAAACAGAAAATATTACCTGTTGCTTATATAAGGGTACTATGGATAGTAAATAAGATAAAAAATGAAAATGTTAGAGCAGTGTTTGTTATTTATAATAGATCTATATAAAATATTATTGGTTTTGTTATGTTATGGTATTATTTTATTATTATTAAGGATAAAATTAATACAAATCCATTAGAGATTGTTAAGAATTACTAAATAATATAATTTTATAACTGTATATATCTATATGTACACACATACATAAAACAAAAGGACTCTCATATGCAAGAAATTTTCTATCTAAAACAAAAATATTACAATGCTTGTTTTCATACAGAGCTGTAGTAAGTCATATTGGCAAAAGAATGTATCAGTATGCTCTCTTTCAACTATTAAAATGAACACAAGTGCAAGCCATACCTAAGAATTTAAGTCATGTATCAGGAATGGTGATGGTTTGAAGACCTTAACAAACAGGGAGATGAGGGATGACCTTTATAGCATCTCTTTACATGGATATAGCTTAAAACTGGGGTGAGAAAAGAAGCTGAACCTACTCAGAAGTATGTTTGCCTGTTCTCTATAAGACACACGAGCATGGGAAGTGTTCCAACTGGATAGGAGTCCATATTAAATAGCAAAAGCTTCCATGGGCATATTGATCTTTGAAATGCCTTTGATGGACACTAAAGAGAATAATAGGACCTGAGGGTTTAGACATCAAATGCCATAGAGCGACTCTTCCCGTTTTGGGTTATAATGTCTGTACGGTGATGACAAACTTCTCTTACTATCAAAGAGTTTCTCAGTAGGATGGTTCCAATGGGTTAGAAATTAATTGCTTTTTCACATAATGAACATGCCAACTGAGTTCCTTCAAACCACCTAGGAGACCAATGGGCAGAGCACAATGCCTTCCTCAACACATAGTTCTAAGATTTATTAGTCTTTACCATGGAAAGCCAGTGAGACAAATAGAACACAAGGAAGATATATCTCATAGTGGAGCATCACTCCCGATCACATCATTTTGATGGTCCCATATGTCTTATGCACTCTTTATTTCTGGGAACCTGAGTGGAATAGTACTGCTGTACAATCCAGTAGCCTCACAATAATAGAGGAATAAAATGTGGGGAGTCACATTTTTGGGGCAACTTCTAGCACAATCTTAGCTGTGGTGGGTTTCTTACATTCCAGGGTAGGAGTATGAGGATTAGAAATGTTAGGTGGGAGGAACAGAAAGAAACACAGAAACATAGGATAGTATCAGGAAAGCAACTCAGTACCTGCTGCATACTAAGTTCTGAGTTTTGACTTTGCCTGTGTTTAATTTTCCTTGCACTTTTATACTCCAATACAAAAGGGGGGAAAAGGTAAAAGACTGCTTTAACATGATACAAAGGACAACCAGATCAGTTACTTGCTCCAATACTTGAAGCATCAAGAAACTGTATCCTGCTAAGCCTTCTGCTGTTTAGGCAGGGAACCCACCCTAGACCAAATATCCTAAAGGCAGCCACTCCCTAGATCAAACCTCCTATTTCAAAAGAAGGAGCAGAATTATGCTTGAATTTTCTGACCTTTGGTCAGGGTGGAGCAGATCTACCTCTTTGGGCCATCTTAATGTCCAAAACACCAAGTAACCACACCCCAGGCCAGGGTGTGTAGCCACACTTATTTCAACTTTGAGAGAGCAAAATAAACTTAAACTCTCTGACCTTCAGACAAGGTGGAATTGGCTCACATTTTTGGGCCTCCACAATCAAAGTATTCTCCACCAGTACTGCCAATCTTCATGCTTTTTCACAAATGATTGAAACACATTCTTCCATTTCATTTAACCCACTGCATTTGGGATCTGTGTTATTTATAGCTTAATGCTAACAGATCTATTCCTTTTATAATTTATTCAATGAATATCTTCTCTGTAAGTCATGAATTTGAATGGTTAGATAAATGCTAAATTATCTTCCAGATGCAAAATTCTAAGATTCATTATTCTCTCTCTTTAGTGCCCTTTAATGAACAGCTTAGAGGCTTAAATTTTCAGTGAAAGAGTTCTCTGCAGAGGGCTTCGTGGTGCTGGGCAGCCATTTTCACAGGGCCCATCATCAGCTGTCACACAGAACAGCCCGGAGGATAGAGTGACTGGGAATCAGTCTTATCAAGAGCTGGAAAAAGTAAGCTTCTCACCAGTTGAAAATACTGACAGAAACAGCCACTAAAATTTCAACTACAGAGAATCACAGCACTTTCAATGCTGAAGAGGTTTTGTTGTTGTTATTGTGGTTGTTGTTGAATAATATTCCATTCTCTTACCTAATCAGTGAAAGTCACTCCAACAGGATAAGGACTATATTAGTTGCAATATTTTTATTTGCAGGCAACTGACAACTTAAGCCAAAGGAACTTAAGTAAAGTATGACTGACTTATTTAGAGATAGGTTTGTTTGGAAAGAGAGAGTTGTTTGGATAAGATCTTGGTTCCTGGTTCAAATGATGTCACCAGATTGATTTCTTGATTCTGTTTCTCCTGAGTTGGCTCTGCTTCCAGCTCTGCAGATGAACCAGGAGGTTCAGGCCACTAGCAACACAAAAGAGAAAAATCTGCTTCCCCATTCGATAGTCCCAGAGTTGAGTCCCATTGTCCTGATTGGTTAGACTTGGCTTATATCCCTGACTGTGACCAGGAAGTAAAATGAACGGATTAACTTAACCTTGCTCATATACTGTGACCTGTGGATTGAGGTGGAGCCAGTTTCATGCCAAGCACCTGGGTGAATGTGGAGAGATCAGGACATCGTGTTCATAAGCAAAACACATAGATAACAGCTAGCGGGAAAAACAGATGCTTTCAGCCTATTAGATCCAAGGTGTCAAGTCCCAAAGGGAGGCAGTTTAGAGTCACATTCAGTTAACGACTCTATTTCCAAATCTAAAACCTTTAAGAAATGTGCTCCTGATCAGACTAGGGTATGACACTTGCAATCAGTCAACTTATATCCAATAAAGAAGATTGATCATTCCGATATATCTAGTATACAACAGTAGAGGGAGGACCCACTCACAATAATGAATACTCTCATTTAGGAAAGATGAGGGAAGAAGAATGTTTGAATGTAGTGGATACAGAATGCTAGTTTTAGAATGTGTATCTTACCCTCCAGGACAGGGACTCCAATGACTCACTGCCCTGGCAAGTTCACCTCCCTGCCTTTGTTCAGTCAGGCCATCTGACCTTGGCTGTGTTCTCTGAGAGATTGCCATCACCACCACTCCCCAACTACACACACGGCTTCTTGTTCTAGTGTACAGAAGGGCCACTCTTGTGCAGTGTCATGTCTAAAATGTGGATACTTGAGAGGACACCTGTTCTGGGAGCTTTACCTTTCTTGGAACCATTCTTTTGGTCTGGAGTGTGGGAATTATTTTCCTCACTAACCAGAAACCTTTTTCAATCTGCCTCTTCACCTCAGCTGATCTCACATTCCTAGGTCAAGCTTTTTCAGTATACCAGTCCCGAAATTAAGCATAATAAATTTAGTACTTTTTCACTTTAAATTAAAGAAAATCTCAAATCAAAGTACTTAATCAAAGCAGTGAATTCTCTGATGCAGGGAAAGGAGAAGCTTGGGAATAGCATTGGCTTCCAGTCCTATTTTGTGTTGGATATGCAGTAGGCTTCATCCATTCATCTACTTTCATTTATGGTAATTCTATTTTCAGGTTCCATATGAGGAGAGAAGTCATCTTCAAGCACATATCAGAATAACACCACAGGAGTCTTACTCCTCTGAATCAAATCAAGATAACTGCACTGAAAAGTACACTAACCCCACATAACATAAAACACAGAAGTAATCCCCCAAAGTCACCATACTAACATACTCATCATGTGGGCAAAACCCCAAAGACTGCTGGTGTTTCTTCACCTTCTCTATTAGAAACTAAACCTGTAGCCTCAGATTCTTGTGCGGGACACTGAGTCATAGATAGGAAATTTATAGTTTAATCTGGATCTTATATCCCCAAAGAGAGTACAGTGCAGAAACGTATTGCCTAAATAATTTGAATTGATAGCTTTTTCCTCTGAATACTATTTATCCCTGAGAATCTAGAAGAACAAAAAAATACATTAAAATGACAGCAAGACTGAAATTATAAAATGGCGGCATAGCAACTCTGCAATATGCAGTGGTGGGAAATTTGAAGAGTCAACTTGTTTAAGCCATGGCATTGTGATATATGATCAAACATCCATCTAGAAGTTACCTGCAGGTAATTTAAAGATGAGATTAACATTTGAATCATTAGATTTTAATGGAAACAATTATCATCTACAAAGTGAGCAGGGCTTTATCCGATTAGTTGAACATCTAAGTAGGAAAAGTCCAAGGTCTCTAAGGAAGAAAGAAGCCTGGTGTAAGACTGTCTTTGGACATTTGGACTTGGACTATCAAGTCAAGTCTTTTCAGGGTCTACTCTGCATATTTTGGACCTGCAAGCCTCTACAATTATACAAGCCAATGCCTTAAAATAGCTCTCTCTCTCTCTCTCTCTCTCTCTGTCTCTCTCTCTCTCTCTCTCTCTCACACACACACACACACACACACACACACTGACACATACACACACACTCACAAGTTCCATTTTTCTGGAGAATTCTGACTTATACTCTATTGAATGATATTACTCTGTATAGAGTCATATCTGCCCTTGTTTTGATGGCCTACTCCTACCATTAAAAAAGCATGGCATAAACTCATGGGTTTGAAAAATAATATTCATTTATTGACTTGTGTGCAGAACATCAGTAATCTACCTGGAATCAAAGTATTCAAAGGCTGATTTCCTTCTTTGAGGGAGAATCTTCATGATTCCTAAAGTTCTACCTCTAAAACCATCTTTAATCCTTGAGTCATGGCCATTACTTCCATATGGAAACCATAGCAAGAGGCAACATCATATATCATAGTTCACTTCTTGTTTCCTTTCCTGGAATTTGTCAAACTCCAGATGATCCCAACCACATAAACCAGAGGTAGATTTTTCACCTGACTTCTACCACCGGGCATTGGACAGACCTCCAAGGTAGAATGGCACTGATAGCGGTGAGAGGGAGCTAACTATGAATAGTCCTTTATGCCCCTCTTTATCCTAAAGTAGTAGGAGCGTCTTCACCTTAAAAGACACTAAAGGCAATTAGTGCCACTTAGTAGACACAGCGATTGATACAGGAAGTAGCGGGGAGTGAGGCAGCTAGAGCAAGGCCTAAAGGTAGTTCCCAAACATCTGAACAAATACCCATTACAAAAAGATCCCCAAATAGCCCTATATCATAGTGCCCAGGCCCTGAACTTGATGATCTTTTGAAGAATGTTTTTATTATGTCACGGAGTCAGGCACAAGGAAGAAGTCAGTCAGCCATCTTTAACCCACCATTACTCCTTAACAACTTTCAAACCACATTGGATCTCCTTCTGATCTGTTTCCCTTTTGTTTGTCCCCTCATACAATGACTGCTTGGGACCTCTTTAATCTCAAGATTGCAAGCTTAGTTTTTCATAGTCCACAACTGAGTTTGAGAAATGCAGTAACATTACCTCTGCACTGTTAGCTGAACCTCACAAAATTTGTATGTTACATTTATCATTACACTATTTAAAATATTTTCTAATTTTACTTGTGGTATTTTTCATCGATCCACTAGTTGCCTATGATTCAATTATGTCTTTTTCTCTGAAAAGAAAGTCTTTTAAAAATTTCATGCTTTGAAGAGTATTTTTATTGAACATGGCATTTAATTTTGACAATCTTTAACACTTTAAAAATGTCATTATGCTGTCTCCTGGCTTACATTAATTTTAATGAGAAATCTTCTGTTTGGACTTTCCCGTTGGTAACTTGTTTTTGTCTCAATGGATGCTTTCAAGATTTTTATCTATATTGTTATTGAATCGTCATAGAGTTTATGAATGTTTCTTAGTATACTAAACTTGGATCTGGTTGTTAATATTTTAATTAAATGGAGCAAGTGTTTGCCCAGTACTTCGTCACATATAATGCATTTTTATCTTTCATGGGATGCAGTTACCCATTTGTTAGAGCTTCCTATTTCCTTCTAAATCAGGCTAGCTTTATTCTGCTTCTGTCTGTTTATTTCACCTTTCTTTCCATTTGCTCAGACCACTTTCTATTGGTGCATCTCAGAGTTACCAAATAGTCCTCCTTTTAATGTTTTCCAGTTTTAAGCCTATTTAGGAATATTTCCACTTCAGATATTACATCTTCCAGATTTTACAAATGTAAAATGAACATACTACACTTTTAACTGTGTGATTCCATTTAGGCCTTGGTTTCCTCTGAATTTTTATTTCTATGCAGAAGGCCTATTTTAATCACAGTGGGCAATTCCTTTACTTGCAGATCAGCCTGATGATTGCAAGCTTTTAAAAATACTTTATTATTTGAGGCTGTACATATGGTTCAAGTGGTGAAGAGACTTTGCTGTTCTAGCAGAGGACTGTAGTTCAGTTTCCTGGGTTCATATGGGCAGCTCACGTTGCCTGGAACTTGCACTCCAAGGAAACTGATTCTCTTTTCTCACCCCTGGGGGAATGTGCACACACATGCCTCCCCCACACAAGTAAGATAAATGTTTTAAAATTATGCTTAATTATTTCCTATCCAGATTGTTTTTACTAAGTGTCTTTCTTCATTCATCTTTGGCATCTACAGTGGGTATCCCAGATATTAGGTCAACTCACTCCATTTAGGAGGTCCAAACCTCAGCATCTCCCAGTCCTTGAGTTTGCTTAAGAGCCCTTAACCTTCCAAAGGAATATTGATTTTTAGTAAAATTTTCATGAGTCATCAATAAGCTACTACATTCCCCAAAGACATGAATATCCTTTTCTTAAATATCCAATAAACAAATAACCAGACAATAATTAATCACTTGTCTCCCAAGTGAGATTACATGCCAGGCTTGGATAAAAGACTTCTGTAGCATCTACAGAACTCTTTTCAAATCAAACTGCAAGATGATTAAATAATGGCATTGTTTCTTGGGAACGGGTATAGATGAAAGGAAAAAGCATAATTCTTCTAAAGTGCTTTACTTCTGAGCATACACTGAGAGTCAACTGTCTCTCAACTATTTGTAGAATCTAAATAATGCTACAAAGAGTTGCACAGAGCACCATGTTTCCATACAACCACATCCTTTCTGGAGGAAATTTTTTCTTAAGATAGAACAAGACAGGAAGATGCCTTTTTAATTTACCTTCTTGCCATATGTATGATTCAAGATGACTGAAATTTCAGGAGAGGATTCTCTTTGCAGCCCCCATCCCCCAGAGATCTTAGTTTGAACCCCAAATGCCTACTGTCAACAGAGGACCACTCAACCATTCCAAATGATCTACAGCAGTAACACCTTACAGAATCTCCTAGAGATTCAAAAATGTATTTTTGGAGTTTTATGATCCAGAAAACATGATGCCTGACCAGATTTTCAAATCAAACTTCAAGTTGATTAAATAATGGCATCGTTTGTTGGGAATGGGCATAGATGAAAGGAAAAAGGAGAACGAATTCCTATCTGATAGCCTGGTAATGGAGGCTCAACATAAAATTTAGAGTTTCTAATAGTTAGTAGAAACACCTGAAGATTAAGGCTACTTTATGATTCTAACATTTCTTATTGGCTAATTTTAGTTGGTTTTAAAGTCAAACTTTGAGTAGTTTCTTTATTTTAATATTAAGATTAATATTACTTAGTCTGTATCTTATGCTGAAGTTAATAAAAGTCATGAAAATCACATTCACCTGTACCTCTTTGTTTCCCTAAAAGAACATGCTAGTGGGCAGTGGGCATCATAGCCCAAGAGTAACAGTTTGTTTTAATTGTATTGTAATTCATTTTCTCAAGCTATGACTTATTTCTTTCCATCTCTAGGTCTAATCTACATAACCGTATTAACAGAACATAGTGAAATATAATTCTCACTCATTAAAAAATGCAGATGCTAAATGTCATGCATTTACATTTTGAAATAGTGATTTCCTCCTGTCTATTTGATCTTATTTAACTTATAAAAAATGATTCCCAAGGGTTAAAGTGTAGGCGAACCAGGGAAGTAACTTTCAAGAGAGCATTTTCTTCAACCACACAGAGAGATAAGAGTTCTACCTGTGATGTCTCATCTGCATCTCACCCCTCAGACAACATGCCACTGTGAACTAACTATCCTGACTCTGTTACCTGTGACAAAATGGTTGAGGGCTGTTATTTGTTATAGTCTCAAGGTCCCTTTATTTTTCCAATGAAACCTATTCCATACATCTTCTTCCCATGTGAGACAACTCTTGGCTTTTGTCTAATGTGCTGGAATCAGAAATTTACTTGTACATTCAAAGGAAAGGCTGTCCAAGGTCTGCTGATGAAGAAACTGAGACCAAAGTATCTTAGGTTCAAAGTGCCTGAATGTTCACAACCTGATAACTTTTCTATGTCCATCTAAAACAAAAAGACAATTCATTGAAGAAAACACAGTCCTAGGAGTTGTTACAAGCCAGGAGCTATGTGACTTTTGTGGATGATTTTGATGAGAATGAGCAACAGTGGCTCAAAATATGAATCCTTGGTTGCCAGGTAGTGTCACTATTTGAAAGGATTGGAGGTGTGACATTGTTGGAGGAATTGTGACACTGGGGGTTGGGTTTGAGATTTCAAAGAGTCCATTCTTGCAGATATTTACGAGCACTACATGGTGTAACAGATTCTCCAGCATTAACTAATTTTCATTAATTTATCAGGTTCACCCCTCTTCTGGTATCTATTTTCAATAATTTCTTTTTTTATACACTTCACCAAAGTGAGGGCAAAGCTTTCTGGAATTGCAAAATGAACGTCAAGTCTCTGCCATGAAGTTCATAGGCAAGAGCACAGAACAGGCAATTGGAAACAGTTTGCAAAAGCCGCAGAAGGGCCGCGGTGAGAGCTCAGCTGATGAACTACTTGCCATAAGAGCATGAGGACCTGAGTTCTATCCCTGGAATTCACACACAAAAAATCCTGGGCATGAGAAGTGTGCTTGTAACCCCAGTGCTGGGGAGGTGGGGTGTTGCAGGAGATCTGTTCTCACTGTCACTCCAAGACTGCTGATAGAGTTCAATCTTGAATCAGAGGTGGATTCGGTCTGTTCAGCTGGCAAGAATAAACCACAGAGTGTTTGGCCAACCCTGATTAAGAGAGAGAGACACAGAAAGGAATAGGGAGGGACTTAGAGAGATTTGTGGACCTTTTCGGTCAGGAAAGGTCTGGAGAGGCATGGTGAGTCAATAGTTTCTCCATCACTCTGTGGATTTATCAGGTTCCTATCCCACTATCTGACTCCTGAGTTTTTATTGATAAAAGAATAACTTAGGCCCTTTCCTCGGTAGGGCTTTGGTACCCCAGCACTCTTTCTTCCTGTGCTGAGATTGGTGGCACACACCGGACACTGCACCTCTACACCCCCCCCACCCCCCACCC
>PVIU01030119.1:0-16529 GCA_004026605.1 Ondatra zibethicus | reverse complement strand
GTGTATATGTGGATGTGTATGAAGAAGTATTAAGTCAGTACAAATCAATAACCAAGCCAGCTCAATAGGAACAGGTATTTTTAATAAAAGAAAAAGGGGGGAACTCACGCCACTCACGCCGTAGTCCTGTCCGTCCGACGGACACCGCATGGAGAGAGAGCACACCTGTGTTCTCTCGATTTTCTACCTGGGGTCCAAGTAGCCACATTCCAACTTGATGTGATTGGCTAGTGGCCTTTCCTCCATCATCTCCCCCTTCTGTCTAAAAAAGATCAATCCAAACCCAACATAGCTATATACAATAGGAACAGACACCAAATACAAAATTACAAACAATAAACAATATTAAGTAAGGAATGCATAACAAAAGTTTTAATAAACATTTTATTTTAAGGAGTCCAACTATTACATTGAAATTAAGCTTGGCTAAACTGTGAGGAGGGTAACTATAATTATTTAATCTTTAACTCCATTCGAGATCTGAGAAGGGAAACAATATTATTTGAGTGGATAGGAAATGTAATCGGGAAACTTTCAAAATGTGCAACAAATGACAGAGACAACTGACTACATGTGCAATCACCCAAAGTCTCATTTGTAATGTTGAAGTGACCAACTTTGGCTAAGGCCTAAAGTAACTGACATACCATTTTTAAAAGTAAGAAACTTTTTAAAACTATCTTACCCTGTCTTGGCAGGATATGACAGTTCTGTTTTATCCATTTATGGATACTCTGTATCTCTGTCAGTGGTTGAGGTATGGGCATTTTTTTTTGCCCAGAGGCCAGTTCTGCCAAGTAGAAAGGCTCCAGGTAGAGTGTCTCTGGTGCTCAACATTCTCTCGGGAATAGATTGGTGTTGCCAGGAGCGATTGTGTCTCATTGTCGCAAAACTATGAAACTCTAAATTAGATTAAAGGCTATTTTTTACAGCTCCTTGAAGAGGTTGAAGATTATCTATCTATATTGAATATAATCTCTATGTATTTAAAGAACCTGATTAGTCTAATCATAAATATAACAAACATAGATGACTATCGATCTATAATTTTTAATACCTATCTAACTTAAAGATTAAGACAATAAACAACGACAATGACTTTTAAATATAAACAATGTATAAGTATCTTAATCGGAAGTAGTAATGTACATTGTAGTATGGTAAATATATATATCAATACATAAACAGTGTTTCAAACAGAGGTAGAAGCATACATGCATACAATATTTAATATAATTTAACTTTTTATCAATATACAGAAATCTATACCAATATAATTCTCTAAAACAATAACTCATAAATACAATCTTTTATCCCATCATCCAAATATCCCTCTTTTTTTTTTTTTTATCCCTGAGTCTATAAAATTCCTCCCCCATCCCTCAACCATATACCAGTTATAATCAACCCCTAAATGATGTTGGAGCGCCAGATGAAGAAGTATTAAGTCGGTACAAATCAATAACCAAGCCAGCTCAATAGGAACAGGTATTTTTAATGAAAGAAAAGGGGGAACTCACGCCACTCACACCGTAGTCTTATCTGTCCAGCGGACACCACATGGAGAGAGAGCACACCTGTGTTCTCTCCATTTTCTATTTGGGGTCCAAGTGGCCACATTCCAACTTGATGTGATTGGCTAGTGGCTTTTTCCCCATCATGTGCACATATGTATGGGTGCACACACACCTGTGTGCTTGTGGAGAATGAAAGTGGCCATGCACACATGCACATTAACTTTTTTCCTCTTGATATTTTATTTTGACTTTCTAAATTTTAGAAATTTTACTAGAATGGCAAAATAAAATCCCATATGCCCAAATTCATCCCTTGCTAATATTTTGTCCCTCCCCCAACTCTCCCTTTTGCTCTTTTGCATGTTTTGGAGTACGGTGAGACTGGAATCACAGCCCTCCACTCTAAATAGTACAGCAGGTGTCTCTTAGGAATGTAACCTCATGACCATTTTCTTTTTTTAAGTTTTTATTGAGCTGTATATTTTCTTCGCTCCCCTCCTTCATCTTCCTCCCCTTCTACCCTCTTCCCATGTTCCCCACACTCCCAATTTACTCAAGAGATCTTGTCTTTTTCTACTTCCCATATAGATTAGATCCATGTATGTCTCTCTTGAGGTCTTCTTTGTTGTCTAGGTTCTCTAGGATTGTAAACTGTAGGCTGCTTTTCTTTACTTTATGTCTAAAAGTCACTTACAAGTGAGTACATATGATATTTGTCTTTCTGGGTCTGGGTTAACTCATTCAATATGACGCTTTCTAGATCCATCCATTTGCCCGCAAATTTCAAGATGTCATTATTTTTTTCTGCTGTGTAATATTCCATTGTATAATGCACCACATCTTCTTTATCCATTCTTCTGCACATTAACTTTTTGACTTAGGATCTCTCAGTGAACCTGGTCCCCCCTCTCCCCCTCCACTGTGTAGGGTAGGTGGTCAGTGAGTTCTAAGGATCTGTCTGGAGATACAGACACAGACCAGGAGCCTTGTCCTCAGCCTGCACAGCTCACACTGCCCACTGGGCAGCTCCAGCCTTCCTAGAGTAGTATTTAATTAAGCAGATTGCTTAAAGTGTTGCATGAGGAATACGTTACTTTACTTTTTTTTTTTTTCCTGAGAGGTGAAGAGGAACTGGGAAGAAAATTCATTAGCTAGTACTGCATCATGTTCTTTTACACCTAAATGAGAAGCCAAGCAAGCATAAAAGCATCAGGATAGCAGAAGCATTTTCAGGCACAGACTGTTGGTTGACACCCAGGGATGTTTCTGATTTCTCATCCAGAATACACAAAAGAACTTCACATTCAAGACATTTAAAAATAGCTCAGTCTTAAGGAGATGTAAAGTATTATCAGCTGTGCTTTTTGTCCACAATTAGTGTGTTGCTGTGGAAGTGTAATGACTTTTAGTAATGACATAACCCATAATAAAAGTTCAGATGTTAAAATCTGAGCTACAGCTGGCTGACACATTTAAAATGACTCAGAGAGGACTCCAGCATCCCGAGCAGGCTGTTTGAATCTCATAATCAGCCGGCCTTCAGCCTCGGTGGGTTGCGACTGTGCTGATAGAGGAGCCTGTCCTGAACATTCCATCTGCTCCCTCTTGGAAGACCTGAAGCATGCTCACCGTTTCCTGTGCTCCTTGGCAGGCTGCTGGGAGGGTGTCGCTGCACTCCGCCTAGAGATGGCTCCAGGTGCTGCAGACCGTGCTCCAGACTATCAGTTTTGGCTGCAGAAGCTTTCTGTATGGGAACAGGCCTCCTCTAAGGAAACCCAGCAGGACACCTGTCTTCACCTGTCCCGGTTCCAGGACTTCCTGAAGCAGATGTATGAAATCTTGAAAGAGATGGTAAAGTATCCTGTGACATTAAGGACTCCCCAAGCAAGAATGCTACTTAGAGTCAGGGATTTGTGTGACTGACTTAACAAGTTATTGATAGGTGCCGCAGACAAGAGCTGTTTTCATACTTTCCGGGTAAAACGACATTTTCTTTCTTAGCTATTTGAGACTGCCTGGCCAAGAAAGTTATTTATATTAACTAACTAATAATTAATCCGTTCATTCTTGCAGTATTTGGGATTGAGCCTAGGGCCTTCCACATATTAGGCCAGCCTTCTATCGTAAGACTGTATCCTAAATCCAAGCTAATTGTTGTTAGATTATAAGACTTAGATTCTTCCTGTAGGTACTAAATGGGGTTTAACCTGGTGCCCTTCAAACTTTCCAGGGGTTGCAGAGCTGTTTGCCCTTCGTTCAGCTCTGCTTTCAAGGAGGTGCTCCTATCCTGTTTAGTGTTGATTTCTCACTATTAAGATATTCAGATCTCTTTTACCAAATATTTTAAGAGATCCTTTCAAATAAATTTCTGAGTATCTTATATAATTTATTGTTAATATTCCATTTATCTTCCTATTGACATAAATTGCTTATGTTTACTGTGTTAGATATTTTTGAGGCAGGGTTTCTCTGTGTGGCCTTGGCTGTCCTGTTACTGGCTGTGTAGACCAGGCTGGCCTTAAAACTCACAGAGATCTGTCTGCCCCTGCCTCCTGAGTGCTGGGACTAAAGACACACACTACCACCTTCCAACTGAGAGCCATGTTTTCATGTTATAAGCATATTAATGTTTCATACATTATTCATATTTTTAAATTAGAAATGAAAGTAATTGTTATTTAGCATGTGTACTTTCATGAAGTACTTTCTGTTCATCAAAAAAGCAAATGAGAAATTTGAAGAACAAATTCCTATAGATTATTCTGTAGGTAATGAGAATGAGTTTATATATCTCCAGAAATTAGAAAGGAAGGTTGTCTGGAACAAGTGATACTAATTTTGAAACTGCTTTTTTTTGTTGTTTATTTGTTTTTGTTAGTAAGATTTATGTAACTTGATCTTAATGCAGTCTCAGAAAGTCTAGGCTCAGCCCTGGTGCGGGGACCATGTTGAGGGACTTCCTGCTGCATCATGGGGCTGTTAGGGCCACAAAGGTCTTTGTGCCACAGATCACTAGGGAAACCAGGAACGTTAGACATGCAGGAGCCTCTCCTCAGCGGAGGAGATGAAACACTGTCTTCCTGCTGTGACCTTTTTGCTCTCTGTGGTGGCAGACCTCACCCACCTTTCGCTATAGAGACTCTCCCAGCCCCCCAGAATGTTTATGCCAGACTCTCCCGCTCTGGCCCTCAGTTAACCTATCCTTAGGGGTGATGTCACATGTACTTTATGGCCTGCTGACCTCTGTGCTGTTGCAGTCAGAGACCACTAGATTCTCAACCGTTTAGCTGTAGAACCCACCCTTGTCACATGGACTTTGTAGAGGAGTTTCTAAGTAGTCACACCTTAAGCTTTAGAGTGCACCTGGAATTAGAATGATTGTTGCCTGGAAACCTGGGATGGAAATGATTATTTCCTGGAAACTTTTCTCCAAATTGTAATGTTTTAAATGTGTTGACATGACCCACCTGGCATCAGACTCCCCAGATCTGACCCAGTCTGAAGAAAGTTTTCATTCTCGTTTCTTCGAGGTTTGCTTCCTTGCCTAGATATCTATAGTGTCTCCTTCACTGGAGGCCTTGGCTTCCCTGCGCATGACCTTGTATGGTCTAAACATCGTAGAAGGTGGAAGAGTGCGGGAAGATACAGTTGTGCACCAAAACTGTGCTTTATTTTACGCTATTTCTGTTTGGTTGATGATTTTATCATCTCAGAGGTTGGACTGTTGTCCCTGAAATATGATGTCATTTAACATGTAACAATCATGGCTGTGACACACGAAGACGTGAGTCTTAGGGCCTCAGCCACTTTCCTTCCTTTGCAAGTTACATAGTTCTTGTCCTGCTAAACCTTTGAAAAGCTGAATGAGGGGTCTTTCTTGTACTAAATAAAATTTATAGTTAGAAGAGCTAGGGTCCCATGGTTGTTAATCACCAGGGCTGCTCTTCTTCAGTGTGCTGTGTTTAAATGAAGTAGTCTTTCCTAGGTTGGGTAATCCCAACACTTGGGAGGGAGAGGCAGGCAGATCTCTGAGTTTGAGGGCAGCATGTGAGTTCCAGGATAGCCAGGGCTGTGTAGGAGACCCTGTCTCAAACAACAACAACCAAGAAATAGTCTTTTCTGATTATTGCTTGAGCAAAATACAATAAATGTTCTTGCAAAATTGAAATGACCTGATTACGTCATACTGAGTTTTTAAGGATGAAGTACAGTTAAACTTTGAATCTCTTACAGAGAGCTTTTCTCTAATCTCTCTGTGCATTTTCTGAATAGGGTGCACAGGAGCACTCAGGCTCTCTTGAGGAATTGTGCTGCTCACTTGATTTGCACAGTGCTTTTTAACTATCAAAACATGTGGTTGTTGTTTTTACAGGATTCTAGCGCAATCCTGGAAAGGTTCCCCAAAATTGGTCAGCTGTTGGCAAAAACTTGTTGGAATCCTCTCATCTTAGCATATGGTAAGAGTCTCAACACACAAACACCTAATGACAGTTTTACTCTCTTTGCTTATCACAAAGCACAGGGATGTAAATTGTAACCTCTTTCATGTTTCCGTGGGGTAGCTCACCATGTGTATACATTTTCCTCTGCTTCTGTGTGTTATAGGTGAACAGACATGCGTGTGCACATAGGCTCATGCCTGTGTACTGTAGGGCAGTAAGGATTCTTACAGTAGAGGTTTAAACACCAGTGTTTAAAATGAGTATAGTCACTTTCATCATCTCATTTTAAATTCTCCACAAGTAAACTTGATGCTAATGATACCTAGTTGTTTCACAGGTCCATGTTAACTCATATTGCTGCCCACATTGTGAGGTCATTGTTCAGAGTTGGAGTCCTGCTATAGCTTTGCCATTATTTAAGAGCGGTGTGGTTTTAGCCAAGGTTGAGAGAATTTGGGGATACTTTAGGTATAGTATGACTTTCACCTATCCAACCTTGTTTCCAGTTTCGTCTTCCTCAAGTATAACATGCTATTGCAGAGGTACTGTTGCCAGCTGTCTGAACGCCAGTGTGGGCCTGTGTTCTGCATTGTATTCCCTCTGCCTCTTGGCCCTCCTGGAACTGTGCTGAGGTTGGGCTGGTCTCTCGTCAGATGCCCGTGGTTTCCAGCATCTTCTCCCACTGGGCCTGGGCAGTGTCATCCTTGAGCCAGGTAGAGGCTGCTGAAGTTCCTGTAGATGAGCCCTTTGAAGGTCTTCTGCCTTGGATTGACTGCATTATTAGCAGATGTAATGTTTTTTCATCTTTTTTTATTTTTTAAAGTAAAAGACTAACCACATAGTAACATGACATGAGACCCAAAATAAAGATTCCATTTCCCTTTGATGTTTGGAAGAATTGAACATTTTTCTTCTCCTAACCTGTCGAAAGTCATGTGAGAGTTGTGAACCGGGGGGTGGGGGAGCACCTTCCTTGGGTCTCTGAGCGCACGTGGGCTTAAGGTGCACGCTCAGTCTCACTTGTTCCCCCCACCTCTGTGGGGCTAGGAAAGGGAGATGAAAAGCTCCCCTGTATTTTTCTTCGTCTTCCCTCAGTTAGGTTGTTAGTCTAAGGTGGAAAGCTCGTGAGCCGGTGCTGTATTTACCTTCCAGAGCCGCGTGTGCACTTCTGAGTTCATACACTGGAGCCAGGCCAGTTTCTGAGTATCTCTGACATACGTACATACATGTGTTTAAGTATAATGCATGGAATGCACACATTTGCATAGATAGGTCCACAGTTAAGTCCATCCCATTAGAGACTTTATTTGTGTATGCAGCTCAGAGTTACAGCTCAGACGGTTTCCTAGCTGCTGTGAGCTGTGACCGAGAGAGACTGCAGCCGCCCATCTCCTCCCTGTCCCTGCTGTCTCAACGCCTGTGCTACCCTTTGAACTTAAGACCCCAGTTTTCACTTGACTGTTGTTCAGCTAATTGAACACTTTCTGGAAAGAGTTGTTTTCTGTCTTATAATATGAAATATTCATATGAAAAGCAGTAAAAGTATACTTGGGATGGACTGAGGCAGGCACCACACCATCAAGATAACGGAAGAACAATAGACCCCAAACAACCTCGCCACAAAGATCAGAACCCAGAGCTGATGGAAGAGTCATTCGGTCAGTGTGAGAAGCAAGGGTGAGAAGGAAGAGGAAGGATCTGGAGATGGCTCTGCTCTGTGCCCGGCTGCCTCTCCCGTAGCCTGAGGCTTTCGTTCTCAGTGCCAGCAGATTCAGGCTAAGAGCGAGAACCTCCCATCCTCACTGTGAACTTCTGTTCCTGTAACAGTAACCACAACCTAGCAGCTTAAAGTCATCTTTATCATCTCAGAAAATTGCTGTTTCGTGCCTTTCCACTGAGGATTAAAGTGTAAAGAGTGTAGCCTTCATTTGGAGTTTCAGTTCAAGACACCAGAAAGTGAATGATTAGGCAGCAGCTGTATGTTGGCACATTTCATTTTCCTTTCACTCATTTTCAGAAATCAAATTTGTGCCAGTATCTGCCGGTGAGTCCTGGTGGATCCTTAGCAGTTCCTGTGGAAATCCCAGTCCCAACCTTGGTTCCTCCGGGGAGGAAGCTCCCTGTATGGAGTGCTAGTGGCCCTCATGTAAGCAGCAGGGCTGATTGACGTCTGTGAGCCAGCTGAGCAAAGTGAGCTGTGTGCTCACTAGCCAGAGGGATCTACCAGTGCCTCACTTCGTCCCTGGATCTCTTTCCTTACTTATGAGAGAAAAATAGACACTTGGACTCGTGTGTAGGATTACTCCACATCCTGATGGTACCACCCCTCTTTTGATTCTTTGAAGTTTAAGCTCCATAAACTACCATTTTCCTGCCTCCCTTTTTGACACTGCTCCCTAGTACCCCCTCCTCTGCTCCATAGTGAAGCATATTATTGGAGTCTGTGACACGTGTGTTAGTCAAGTGCAGCAGTCACACTTCACTCACAGGTATCAGTTCGGCCTGGAGAATTCTTTGAAAGTTACAAGTCTGGAAATTAATGTGTGTCAGGCAAGACTACACCTCCTGGTGCTTTATTTAAGCTCATAGGGGAAAATGAACGTTTCAGAATGACCCTGGTGTGTTTATTCAGAGTTATTAGTTGCTAAGAAAGCATAAATCAATGATTGTCACTGGAGGAAAAATAGATCTAAAAATTATGAAGGGATAGGTGCTCCCGTGAACGTAGAGGAGCTTTCCTGTAGTTTGTCCTATCCTTGTGCCTTTGATACCAAAGCCATTGGAAGCACTCTAGGCTGTAGGAGGCTGGAAGATGAGCTCTGCGTGCCTAAGACCACTGCAGGGGCCGGGTCTGTCTACTGCCCTCTCTCCATCACAAGGTCTGCATTGCTCTGTAGAGCTTGTATGCTAACAACTTCCGATTACAGCTTTAATTTTTGTTCACTAGTTGTGCTGTAAGTCTCTACCTGGAACAGGTTTGGCCACCAGGAACAGAAACAGATAGTAGTTATTTTGCTTTAAAGAGGTTGACATTACTGATGTTTGAAACGTAAAATTAGGAACATCTTGAAGCGCCCAGCACATTCAGCTCGTACCATCTTTCTTATTTGGCTCTAAAAACTGCTGGTATCTCAGAAAGAGTTGACCACACAAGAGCTGGACAGTGAGCTGAACCCACAAGAAGAAAAGCCAATGCCGAGCTTGGTGCTTTGAAGTTTTCTTAAGCATGTTCTTAAGGTTTTTCCTTTTTGACAAAATATACTCATTTTAGTTTTATTTTCTGCAGATGAAAGCCAAAAATTTCTGATATGGTGCTTATGTTGTCTGATGAACAAAGAACCACAGACCCCTGGAGAATCCGAACTTAACTTCTGGATCCGTGTAAGAGAGTAAAGCTTCGTCTGCCTTGCTTTGACTTAAGTTGGTTATTTAAAGTCCTCTACACTCTGCTACTTTCCCCTTTATTGGTTCAAATCTGTGATGTTTTAAGGCATCAGTTCTCAACCTGTAGGTTGCCACCCTTTCGGGGGGGTCACATATCAGATATCCTGTATGTCAGATACTAACATTATGATTCATAACAGTAGCAAAATTACGTTTATAAAGTAGCAATGAAATAATTTTATGGTTGGGGTCACGAGGGACTATATTAAAGGACTGCTGCATTGGGGAGGTTGGGAATCGCTGCTCTGCATTGTTGAAGTGGGAACCATTGCTCTGCAGTGTCGCGGTTGGGAAGCACTGCTCTGCAGTGTCAAGGTTGGGAACCACTGCTCTGCAATGTTGAGGTTGGGAACTGAGGTTGGGAACCACTGCTGTGCAGTGTTGATGTTGGGAACCACTGCTCTGCAGTGCTCTGCAGTGTTGATGTTGGGAACCACTGCTCTGCAGTGTCGAGGTTGGGAACCACTGCTCTGCAGTGTTGCCTTTCACTGTTAGGTGTTTGCTGAGTGTTACCTATTCAGAAGATTTCAGCTTTGTTGATTATAAATTCCCCCAGTACTGCTCCTACTGAACCTACCAATGCTGAAACCACTTCGTGCTGAGTTGCTTTGAAAAATATTTTGTAATGATTAAAAGAATGTACTGAGTTTTTTTCCAGCTATTGCTGGAAGCTCTATTCTTCCTGCCAGCCTAGTGTAAATCCTTACATTATTTTTCTCCAAGAATGGCTTTGCTTCTCAGAATCTCTTCTGTGGTAGGCATGAGTTTAGAAGTACCTATAAAGCCAGTCCTTTTTTTGTGTCCCAGAGTTGATGCCTAGGCCATTGCTGCTCATGCTTTCAAAGTCATTAATCATGGCAGCCATGCAAAGAAATGATGGCTTCTTAGTTTTCCCTGTGTCTGTTTCCTCTGGAATGGCAGGCACAAGTTGGAGAACCTGATCTGGTTGGTTCCTTTGGCTCCTTTCTGTTTCCCTCCCAGATGCCACAGCCTGTGGACCTGCTGATGCAATGCCATGAGACTCACTGTGAATGTGGTTCTCATTGGCCGTAAGGCTATGGACTCACCCAAGCAGATTGGCACAAAGGGTTTGGTCTGTAGGTGGCAGGTGATACCACCACCTTCACTCCTCTTTATGTGTCCTTTACTTTAGGCAAAATTAGTCACAGAGGATAAATATGGTATTGTACTTTTTGTTAGACTGAGCAGGCACACAAGGAGTTAAAAGGATTGGACAAAGGGAAAAAATGAATTCAGAATTTAGTTTCAAGTAAAATTCGTGTACGAAACTGAAGAAAGGAACTGATAAATGTAGTTAGAGGGAAGAAAGGTATAGAAATAGAATAATACCTAGTCTTTAATAGAATAATGCATAGTCTTTAATTTTTTAATTGTTACATTTTATAGAGTATTTGCTATTTTAAGAACAATTAGTGTGCAAGTTTTTTTGTTTTTTTTAAAATAGGGTCTCTATGTAGCCCTGGCTGTCCTGAGACTCACTCTGTAGACCAGGCTGGCCTTGTACTCAGAGATCCACTGCCTCTGCCTCCCAAGAGCTGGGATTAAAGGTGTGTACCGCCACTGCCTGGCATAGTGTGCAGGTTAGTGTTGGCTAGCTCATTAGGTCCTAAGGTAATCCATCTAATGAATTATTTCTAGGATGACTGGATTAGCTTTGTACATTTTAGCATATGACTTTTTACACCATTTAAAAATTTCTAGCCTCAGATGGATCTCTGTGAGCTCGAGGCCAGACTGGTCTACAGAGCTAGATCTAGGACAGCCAGGGTTGATATACAGAGAAATCCTATCTCGAAAAACCAAAACAAAACAAATTTTTTGTGATCTTTTCATTGTTTAATGCCTTGGTGAGTGCTGAGAAGTACTTATATTATCACTGACACAGGAAGGTAAAATCAAATGCTGAATTTCTTTTCCTGGGGTCCCAGGACTTGGCTTGTCGGTAGGGTGCTGTTGTAGGTGTGATGGTGACCCAGAGTGTGCACTTGCTTAGACTTGGAGACCTGGAGGCATTTCCTGTGGAAGGCAGCAAACTAGATGTGTTGTGAGAATGACTACAAGTGCAGAAAGTGGCCAGGCATGTCAACATCAAGAGAACATGTAAAGCGTGGTGGGAGAAAACAGACATCCGGGAAACTGCTGGTGCCTGCAGCTTGTTGTTTCTGGAGTGTGTGCTGATGGTGAAGGCAGAAAGACAAACACCAGCAGTTGGGTGACTACAGTACATTTTTATTTACGGCCGTGGGGACATTAGAGCGTTCAACAGAAATCATGTGGTGGGTGCTAGATTAGGAAACTGGTCGTGGGAGAAGGTTGGCATGGAACGGGGGGCAGTATTTGTGACTAAAGGGAGAACCTGGGAGTCCTGGTCAAAACCGGATGACGGACAGGCAGTGGTATGAGATTATCAAATACAGTGAGCACGCAGATTAAGTGTAGGTGTGTTAGGGACTGGTGAGGCACACGGAGGGTAGTTGAACACATGACTCAAAGGAGGGCAAGGTGGTAGACAGGAGTTGAGAGTGAGTAGTGTCTGGGAAATGACTGAGGTAAGACCACCCTAAGAATGGGGAGCCCTCATAGGTTGTAGGCATTACAGAAACAGTGAAAAATCTCAGTTGCAGGGTAAGAGTCTGAGAGAAAAACCACTGTTAAGGTTAGTAGTTCATTTAATTTTCATTTCATTTGAATGGAAATTTTTCTGTAGCTCCAAATTGTTTTGGATTTTTTTTTGTTTTGCTTTGTATGTTGCTACAGCTCAAACAGGCCATATCACACACTCACTGCCCATTAGGAATGGAGTATTTGGGCTGTAGTGATGTGGTTGGCACAGCCTGTTATATGTTTTTAGTTTGTTTCATGGTTGTGTTGACATCTGTTTAAATAGAACTTTCAGTGAGTTGGCTTAGTTCACAGAATATTGACCCTTTTTTTGCCCCAGCCCTCTCCTTATCCCCTACTTCTCCCGTTATCAGTTTGAAGTGAAGGGAGTTTTTGTGTTTACATGTTACAGGTATATTGCCAAGAATAAGTTCACTGACTTTTTGTTTGAATTGCTCAGGTCATGTTCCTTGGTACATTCATGAATACCCTCTAAAGTAGGTTGAAATACTAAAGTCTGTGGTGGTGTTAGATCCTCCTAAATTAACCTGTAAGCCCCACATGCCCAAGGACCAAATAACATCGTGGCATTCTGGGAATTGTAGTTTTTGGAAAATAACAACAAAGCCTCATGGGGAAGTTTTGGTGGCCTATGGGTTTTGTCCCTATAAGCCTAACAACACGACGTGCCTTGGGGCCACTTATCTGGAAAGTTTTCAGGTGATGGTCCTAACCAAATTCCATCTTGATCAGTGTTTAACATTTTAATAAAATCTTGCTTTAATTTGACCAAAATGGTGGAGCTGGTTTTTCTGGTGAATTTCAGGATTAACAGTGGGAGGTGTTTCCTAGTATGGAGCCATTGTTAAAGGCTGTGGATGTTTGTACTGCATGTGGCTTTTGAAGTTCAGTGGCTTCCCAGACTACATGTATGTTTCTCGGGGAGGCTGCCACCCCCCTACCTGCCCCCCCCCGCAAGGCATTGTGAGTTGGTGACTTACTGGCATGCCTGTCCCAGATTGTTGTGCTATGTATTAGTTTGGCTGTTTAATACTGAGAATGTTGGAGTTTTATCAGTGAGCAGCATGGCAAAGAACCACATGAATTTAGACTCATGATTCTACTGATCTTCAAAATCACCCGAGACTGTGGTCTGATTGGCTTCTTTATGCATTGCAACCCTCACTATTAAAAGCAGTAACCAGTTTCATATGGCTGTTTCCATAAGGTGTCTGTATTAGCTATTTTCCTATTGCTGTGGTAAAATACCATTGTAACAGTCTGTCCTGTCCCTTTAAGAGACAAGCCACGCCCACACACACCCCAAACTGATTTCCAGCTTCCAGCCTGAGTCCCTTCCCTTTCAGTCTCTCTCAAAGATGCAGTTTCTGTCTCTCCCTTCTCCCCCCCCCCCCCGCTGTTTCTTTCTCTCTCTCTCTGCTCTTCCCCCTTCTCCCCTTCCCTTCCATAACCCACTAAATAAATATCCAACTTCACTCTACAAGGCATGCGTATCCTTCTTGGTCTCTCACCCACCACACAGTTTCCAGCCTGGGGCCCGACTGCCTTCATGGCCTGCCGTGGTCTCAGCACCTGCAGCGGCGTGATCTCATGGCCCGCTTTCTGCCACTGTGCCCCTTGGGGAACCTGCAGCATTTTACTTAAACCTTAACAACCATGACCAAGGACAACTTATAGAAGGAACGGTTTATTTGAGTTTAAGATTCCAGGGTTGTAAGAAGTCATCATCGTGGACTGGGGACAGCTGGAGCAGCCAGGTGACAGCGCCTATCTCCAGTTGCAGGAAACAGAGCATTCTCTGGGCAGGAGGGGGTCTTTAAACTCTCCAAGTCTGCAAGGTCACACTTCCTAAGCCTCCCCAAATTGCAACACCAACTGGGGACTAATTATTCAAATGTCTGAGACAATGGGGGACATTCTCATTCAAATCACCGCAGTATCTAAAGTAGTCCAATTCATAGAAATACAGTAGAGCAGGCTGTGAAGAAGCCAGGTGGGGTGCTGTTTGATTGTGTGGAGTTTTGAGACTAGAGGTTCTGGGAATGTGTCTTCCAGCATACAAATATAAATAACGCCTAGCCCTTCACAGCCAAACTGCCAAGGCAGCATAGTTCAATTTCTGAGGGATAGCAATCCTGTTGATAACTGTTGACTGTGGCATGGGTAACAAAACCAACTTTGTAATGGGAGAACTTAAATTGAGAGAAGTAGATTGATAACTTATGAGTGGCAGATTGGATTAGGCCTTGTAAAATACGTTGCCTCAAAGGTGACCTTCAAGCTAGACTGTTTGTTAGGCTGTGATGGTCCTGAATTTGTGATTAAAGGATAATTGGTACATTTGCAGTCTCATCAATGAGAAAAGTATTGAAAAGTTCGGTGTTCATTTCTGCTGGATCATTGATAGTGGAAACGCCAAGCTGGATCTGAGCCGCATCAGAGCCACAGCCCGAAGAGCTCTTGGAGGCTGCGGTCTCTGGGAAGCCAGGTGGGTGATGTGTGACCATAGCACAGGCCAAGGATGAGGCCACAGTTGAAAGTCAAGGTCAAAGCAAACTAATTAAATACTGGCAGGTGGATGGGCTCTGCTCAGGTCCATCTCTCGCTCCCCAGAAAAATGGCTCCGAATCAAGTTTTGCCAGGACTAAGAAGAAAAATCCATAACTCCCTGCGTTTGCCATCAGGTCCAGTCAGGGCAGGCACACGTCCTGTGTATTTACCGTGACAAGCACATCTGGTGCAGGTGGGTCAAACAGACTTGGTTAGGGCGTGAAAATGAGACTGGCTGCCCCATAAACAGCCTCCAGCGTTTCAGGAACTCTCTGTCCTTGGCCAAGGGGCTTGTAGGTCAGAGCCTTTTTTGTTTCATTTTGATCTGTAAGGCATAGTAATGAAAACTTAAACTGTAACTTTGGCTCTCACAAATGCTGATTCCTTCTGTGAAATGCTAATTAGGAGCTGAGGAAGATCTTCCTCTTGGTTTTTATGTTTTTGACAAACTTGCATTACTTGTGTTTTTCCAGTCACTGGGTCTGTGGTGTCAGAGCAGCCCTCACAGACTGGTGCAGTTTCACCCAAGGCTTATGAGCATTCCCCAAAGAAGTACTCGGACCCCTAAACATATTCTTTGTAATCCTTGTTACAGTTGGAGACAATAAACAGCCCAGAATCTAGGTTAGAATCAAAGTTACAGGACATCCACTTCAGGAAATGTTTTGCCATTGTGTGTAGCCTGTGAAATGCGAAGAACGTAAACAACAAAACTGTTGATACAGAAGGACAGTACCGCTCAGATGCAGACATCTATCCAGGATGGAGTACACCTGATGACGAAAAGACTTTCAGAGGAGAATATCCTGTTTTTCTTTTAAGTTTAAAAGTTTTTTAATTGTTTGGGGTTTTGTTATGAAGAGGTACAACAACTTATTCTTGTGATTATAATATCTAAAAGATTAACCTTGAAAAAGTTACATGTGATTTGCACCATTTTAAAATGTGCAGAGTGGTACTTCTGTCAATGTATGCATCGTATAACTGGGGCTGCAGACAGGTAGTGTAACATTTCTGTCTTCCCCAGAAGTCCCCATTGCCCCTACATTCAGTAAGCTCCAGCCTGGGGTGACTGCTATCTGCTTTCTGTCACCACAGATTAACTTTTCTGTAATTTCACATAAACAGAGCTGTACAGTATTCACACTTCGTTTCAGCATGGGGTTTACCTATGTTGCAGCTTACAAGATTATTTCTTATTGTTCAAAACTATTCCACTGAACTGATAAGTCAATTTTCTTTATCCATTGACACTTTTTTTTGTTTTGTTTTTTTGAGACAAGGTTTCTCTGTAGCTTTGGTTCCTGTCCTGGAACTTGCTCTTGTAAACCAGGCTGGCCTCATACTCACAGAGGTCCACCTGCCTCTGCCTCCCAAGTGCAGAGATTAAAGGCATGCACTACCACCGCCCGGCTTATCCATTGACTTGTTGATAGTTACTTGGATTTCTTGGTTCTAATTTTAGCCTTTTATGCATAAGTTGCTATGAACATCCTTTGAAATTTCTGTGCAGTTATATATTTAATTAATCTTTGATAAAATTTGAGGACTAAAATTGCCATGCTGTGCAGTACCATATGCAAGTAGCTGCCAAATGGCTTAGGGACTCTGGTAGTCTGTCTGTTCCCCGGCACCCTGGTACTGTCAGTCGGTCTATATGTCAGCCATTCTTATGCTCATAGGGCTTCCTGCCTGCAGGTTTGACATCAGTTTTCCTGTTTGATGTTGGCCCTGTTGTAGGGGGGCCGCTTGGTCGTTCCAGCCACTCAGCAGCAGCTCAGACCCAAAATAACCACACAGAAACTGTATTATTTAAAACACTGCTTGGCCCATTAGCTCTAACTTCTTATTGGCTAACCCTTACATCTTAGTTTAACCCATCTCCATTAATCTGTGTATCGCCATGTGGCGGTGGCTTACCGGCTGAGTTTCG
>PVIU01030118.1:0-16577 GCA_004026605.1 Ondatra zibethicus | reverse complement strand
TGGGGGCGTGTGCAGATCACAAGAGAAGGGATTACTCTAGCTTCTTTCCTGTGGTTGTGATAAAATAGCATGATAGAAAGCAGCTTAGGGGGAGATGGAGTTTATTTAAATTTATATATCCAGGTTCTATCCATCATCGTGGGGAAACCAAGGCAAGAACTGCAAACAGTCCTCTCACATCCAAGTCAGAAGAGAAATGAATGCACACACGCTCGCTTGCCTGTGCTAAGTTTCTTCTCTCTTACAAAGTTCAGCACCCCTGATGAGGGAATGGTGCCACCCACCTTGGGCTGGGTCTTCACACATCAATTAACTAAGACAACCTCACACAGATGTTCCTCAGTCCCTCACAGAGATTGTCTTCAGACGACTGCCGGTTAGGTCAAGTCAACAGTTACATTCACCACCATGGGGATGGAGAACACTGAGAGATCTTAGGTTCTGGGTCCAGGGTTTGGTGAAGGGCAGTTGACAGTTGCTGTGAGCTGTGTTTCTTTTGACAGATGTAGCCTTGATGTGGGCCAGTCACCACTGGGGCATTGTTTTATTTTATTTTAGGTTTTAAAAAGAATCATTTTCTATTTTACACACCAATCCCAGTTCTCCTATCCTTTCCCTACTCCTCCCCCAACTTCTCCTCATCCCACCCCCATCCACTCCTCAGAGAGGGTGAGGCCTCCCATGGGGTGTCAACAAAGTCTATCACATCATGTTGAGGCTTGACCAAGGCCCTCCCCCATATCTAGGCTGAGCAAGGTCTCTTTCCATAGGGAATGGGCTCCAAAAAGACAGCTCATAAATTAAGGATAAATCCTGATCCCATGGCAGTGGCCTCACAGACTTCCCAAGCCCCACCTCTGTCACCCACATTCAGAGGCCCTAGTCTGGTCCTATGCAGGTTCCCCAGATGTCAGTTTGGAGTCAGTGAGCTCCCGCTAGCTACCTAGCTCAGGTCAGCTGTTTCTGTGGGTTTTCCCATCATGGTCTTGACGCCCTTGCTCCTCCCTCTCTTCAGCTGGACTCTGGGAGCTGGGCCAGTGCTTATCTGTGGATCTCTGCATCGAGTCCATCAGTTGCTGGTTGAAGGTTCTATGATGATAATTGGTAGTCATCAATCTGACTACAGGGCAAGGCCAGTTCGGGCACCCTCTCCACTATTGCTTAGGGTCTTAGCTAAGGTCATCCTTGTGGATCCCTAGAATTTCCATAGTGCCATGTTTCTGTCTAACCCCATAATGGCTCCCTCTGTCAAGATATCTCTTTCCTTGTTCTCCCTCTCTGTCATCCTGTTTCCTCATGTTTTCCTTCCCCTCCCCTCTTCCCTTCTCCCCCCCTCCCGCCCTTCCTTCTCTCTCCCATGCTCCCATTTGACTCAGGAGATCTTGTCCATTCCCCTTCCCACCACTGGGGTATTGTGGAAGTGAGCTTGATCATTACAATTTTAATCTTAGAAGGTTAGCTTTTAATTTTCAGGTAGAAATGCTTCTACTTTTGACTCTATTGTTCCTCTCTCCCTCCTTCTCTCTCTTTCCCTTCCTCCCTCCCTCCCTCCCTCCCATAATGGGCATAAATGGGCTATATACAGGTGTTTCCTCAATAACCCAGTACTAATCCAGTGCTCAGACCTCAGAATGCTTGGTTCAATCCTAGCCTCCAAGTCTCCAACTGTCAGAGTTGGGAGGGGGCAGGCAAGCTGGTATGTCCTTCAAGTTCAAGAGGTCAGGACCCTAGGATATATAGTCCAGAATTCCTGAGACATGGTGAAGTTAACAGGGATGTTGCAACCAAAGGTTTCAAATCAGAAAGCTTAGGGGGCAGTGTCACCATATTCTGGCACAGAACTTTTGTCCCATCCTCTCCTGCCAGGCTCATTTCTAACCGAACTTCCTAGCCCAGGGGCTTTATCTGACTCCTTAGCCAAATGGCTGTGTGGTCCCTTCCTCAGAAATCCACACATGCGGCTCACTCCTTCACCTCCGTGTTTCCTGGTGTGTGTGTGTGTGTGTGTGTGTGTGTGTGTGTGTGCGCGCCAGCGTTTCCCAGAACCCTCTTTTCTACATCCAAAGCCCCTTTGCCCATGTACAATATTCTCTAACTTCCTTCCTTCTTTCTTGATGGATGTAGCTCCCCTGAACACCTGAGAAGTTAAATACTCAGGCCTTTGGAATTTCTGTTTTCACTCACTCACATAGATGTATGCTAATCAATGACAGGAGTTGGTTTGTTTCAGATGTTTGCCCAGTGACTGTGTGTGTGTGTCCTATATAGAAAATTTGCCATTAAACCTATATAGAGAAATTGCTCCATAGAGATTTGGTAAATGGATATGGAGACAGCTATACGGCCATTTTATGATCTGTGTAATATGAGCCCCGAGGGTCTTCTTGCACTCTGGGCTTCAGATCAGCTCGATATGACTTCATACAGCCGGCAATCATGGGATGACATTTTAAAGTTAGATTTCTGGGTTCTCCAAAATAGACAGAAAACTCAGAAAATGCTTGCACTGTTCCAACTGCTGTAGGTGCTCAGAGATGGAACAGACGTGTCCGTGTATCTGCCACCAAGGAGCTTAGTCACCAGGCTCAGTCACTGGGCACCTTGGTCACCGAGGAGCTATCCTGGGTTCAGATCCCTCTAAACTGGGACATTCTCTTTAGTGGGTCCCTGAGGGTCCTGTCAAGGCATCATTGCACAGTATTAGTGGGGTCCTATGACTCTGGCTTCTCAGCACCACTCTAGATTAGACGCGGCAGAAAGCTTTCTGAATTCCAGGCTCCAAGGCCCTGCTATTTCTGCTCTGCCTGCTCCTGGCTCCTAGCTTGGATGTCACATTGTTTCCCACACACATGTCCTCTGGGCATAGCCCTCCTTTCAATTCCAGACATCAGCAGTATGTCTTCAGTCCACAGTCCTGGCCTTGGCTTTTGTTCACGTATAGCCAGAGTCCTCCTCTCAGAGCCCCCCATCCAGAAGTAAAACTGTTCATGCTTCTTTCACTGTCCCCCAGAATTAAAACTAACCAAGCCGTGGACTCCACAAATACACAGCAAAAATCCTTCTAGTCACTTGTTCCTCCTGGCCCCAGAAGCAGGAGACTCACTGGGGCTCCTTGTGTCCCAGCACCTCAGGGCCGACCTGACTGAGTTGTCTGGGGTACCGGGGCCTGTAACTCGGCCCCCTGCCCCCTTTCTCCACCATCCAGTAGGAGGCTCAGCATCTGTCCCATTTCCTCCACCACCACCTTTGTTCCTGAGATGGTTTGCTTGCATCTTGTCCTCTTAGATACTGCAGACTTACCCCTTCCTCTGGACCTGGGATGGAACTGTCACAGGAAACACACACCTTTGGATGATCAGATAAAATGGTCTCAGGAGAGTTTCTAGTTCAATATGACAGGTGTCCTCACAGAGGGGACAATTGGGGCAGTGACCCAGCATGGGGAGAAACCCTGCAAGGTGAAGGCTAAGACTGCGGTGAGGCAGCCATATATAACCAAGAATGTCACCCCTCAGGCTAGGGATGACATGGCACGGATTCTCTCAGGCCCTTCTCAGATTTTTGGTGTCACCCCTGGGGAATGACATCTGTTGAAGCTCCTGAGGCTGTGGCGTTTTGTCACAGCTGCTACCACAGCAGATACTTTCTTTTGGCTGCCCTTCCTTCTCTCACTCCCCTCCCTCTCTGTTTCCTCTCTATGCAGAATGTAAATTAATAATAAAACAGTAATAACAATGATACCGTGAATAAAGAGAGAGGTCTATTTGAGGAGAGGATGATGTCCAGTGGAAGGAGAGGCAGAGGAGGGCAATGGGGGGTTGTATAAAATCAAAGGTCTGTAGCACTAGCCTCAGGGAGGTTGAAACTCTAGGACTGTGAATGTTTAGCTTGGGCTACCTTGTAATCGGAGACTGTTCTTTTGTTTTCTGGCCACTCAGACCCAAATAATCACACAAAACCATATTAATTACAACACAGTGGCTCAGGCATATTCCTATTCTTAAGGCATATTCTTATATCTTAAATTAACCCATTCCTATTAATCCGTGTATTGCCATGGGGCTGTGACTTACCAGTAGAGTTCGGGCATCATTCTCCTTTATCAGCTACATGGCCTCTGCCTGACTCTGCCTTCTTTCTCCTGCATTCAGTTCAGTTTTCCCACCTAGCTATATTCTGCACTGCCATAGGCCAAAGCAGCTTCTTTATTAACCACAGGTAATAAAATATATTCACAGCATAGAGAGGGGAAGCCCACATCACTACTTAATAGGACCCTGTCTCTAAATAAATAGATACTTTTAAAAGAAGAAAGTTTTCTCGGCAATCACCAAGCATACCACAACATTAAAAATGTATGAAAGAAAAAGAAAGGTAAACATCTACATAAATTATTATTCCAGTTAATGACGGCCAGTTCTCATTGTATCAGATAGATGGGCCATTTTACAGTAATCTTTCTTTACATATTTTTAAGAAATATTTATTTTATTATTTTTGTAGGGAGGGGAGGCTTTTGCAGGTGCCCTGCATCCAGAAGATGGTGCTAGATACCTTAGAACTGGAGTTACAGATGGCTGTGAACTGTCATGTGGGTGCTGGGAATTGAACCCAGGCCCTCTGCAAGAGCAACCAATGCACTTAACCACTGAACCATCACTCTGGTCCCGTTACATATTCTTATATGCACAAGATATCAGGTATTTGTGCCGGTATTTGCAAGTAATTTCCAGAAGCAGAATTTCTGGGTCAAATACCACGCACATTGTCACTGCTTGTGCTCCAAAGAGTTTGCATTAGTTTGCACCACACTCAAGCATGCTGGTTTCCCCATAATCTCACCAGGAGAATGTGTTATTAACCTCTTTGATTTTCGCCAATCTGGTAAATGAAAAATGGTATCCCACAAAGAAAAAAAAAACTCTAAAGTAATAAATTTCATGAAATTTATGGGGAGTGGAATGCATGTTGCTGAAGGAACAATAAACCTGGAAAGGAGCAGCCGAACCCCAAACTGAGAGGGAACCAAAGCTGTCAGCTCCCCTCAGGTTCATCCAGAAACTCACTGCCATTGCATTCAAAGCCACAACTCATCTTTCCATAGGTCCCAGCAAGCTATCCTATGATTCTTCCAGAAATGCAAACAAATAAAGAAGATACACTAATTATGAAGATCACGGTGAGCAATCCCGCTACCTAGCTACGTGTTAATCAGTAAACACCTGTTACTGTAACAAATGCCTGGGATAATTAACTTATAAAGAGATAAGGTTTATTTTAGCACATGGTCTCAGATATTTTGGTCTATGATTAGTTGGCCCCAATGCTTTGGGCCTGTGTTGAAACAATGCAACCTGGCAGAAGAAAACTGCACAGCTCCTGGTTGAAGCACAGGAAAGAGGAAGAAGGAGATAGGGCCAAGGTTCTGTTACCTCCCACAAGGACAGAGCCCAATAACCTGGGACCTCCCAGTAGGTTCCAGGCCTCCAAGTTTCCCCTACCTCCTCACAGTACCACCTGGAGATGAGCATCAAACACATGGGTTTTGGGTGGGTGCTTAAGTCCAAACTGTAGTACAAAAGTGCTAACTAAAACGTTATTGGTATTGGCACATGAACGAGAAGAAAAAAACAAGGAATCTAGATACAAACTAGCTAAACTATTTCAAAGTTTAAATAGTTTAATTATAACTCAGTCAAACACACAGGAAAGGGGACCTATCATTGCCATTAGCAGGAGTGTAAGTTGGTGGTTGGTGAACATTTGGGCAGTATCCGCTGATGTCAGTGACAATCTTATGCTATCGCTTCTGTGAGAAACTTCTGTGTGTGTTCACTGGGAGTTGTGTCAGGGATGTTCACCGTCCCCTTCAACAGCTGCCTCAAGGATTATGGGAGCTTATTCTGAGACTGGATCAAAAGAGTGTGCCATCTACGTGTGTACCCTTGACCTGAGATCAGCCATCCTTACTGGAGAAGGTCATCCTTTTCAGCCAAGCACACAGCTTCAGGAGGAATACACCAAGAGTGGGGAGGAAATAAGGGGACACCTGCCTAGATCGACCCTGGTGCTAAAGGAGGTGACAGATGTCACAACTAGATCATCCCCGTATCTCTCCAGGTTTACGAGATGTCTAAGGATCATTGTTCTTCATGACTTGTGGAAGTCTCTAGTATGTGACTCTTCTTCCTTGGGGATCATTGGCCATCAGTCTACGAGGGTGGAGGGAGCAGAAGTGGGGAACACTGTTTGAATGGCTGTGGATATAAAAGAGAGAGCCTTCCAGGAAATGACTTCAGTGCTACGACTCAACTTTATTCCAGAGTATAAAGAGTATATAGGTTTGCAGATGGTAGCTGGGGAATCACCTAATTTGCATGAAACAGCACACTCTATCATAAATTTCGTATGTGGCAGCAGGGTCCTATAGCAAAGCTCCTAGTACAAGTCTTAGTTCCCATATGGGCAGCAGGGGGAAAACTGCTAACAGGGAACTCTGCCAAGGATGACGCTAGAGATAAATCAGGCATCCAGGCCTAGAGGCAGCTTTCAGATAAGGTCAGTCCTCTGGGCCTAGAGACGTCTCCAGATAAGGGAGGGTAGAGAGCAGGAAGTCATCACTGGGGAGGGAGTCCCTCTTGTTACCGAGCTTGGAGAAGCCTGACAGGCCATGGTAGACGGCAACCCTTGACCAGCAGGGCCTCCCAACACTAGGATGTTGTTGGTGCCTTCCTTCTTGTGAGAAATTGGCCAAGCCTATTGGGCTGCCCATCTAGTAGCTACTGGTTCTTGAATGTGGTTCTTCAAGCAAACAGCTGCCATCTTTATTGGACCAGCTGTTTCTGCTTTCGAGAATCTACCACTGTTGGTTTTGTTGACTGTAGGAAGTTCCTGTAGAAAAGAGGGGTGTGAAGGATCTTTGATTTGACCTGAGATTCCAGCCCCTCCCCCAAACATTTATATGCAATTTTAACTTAATTGAATGTGACTTCTGAATCTTAGGATGTACTAGAGTATGTATAGGCTAGGGAGGGTTAAGAGAGAGGGTCCATCTATGCTGGAAGTCATCATTCTTACCAGGTGAAATTTTTTCACTACAGTTTCTTTAGGGTCAGCTACACCCCTGTCCCCAGTAAGTAAACCTAACAAACTCATTGGTCCCCCAGGGTGAACAGTGGTGACCTCCTTCTTTGGTTTGTCACCGGGACTTTATGGGGAGGGATAGAAGATGTTTACTTCTTCCCCCAGGGAAGGAATTCTTGAAACAACCAGGTAGCCCACTGAAGAGCTGAGAACAGTCTGCCCCCCCCCAGTCTTCCACCTGCAGGATGGACTCTGGGAAGAGCGGATGGATACACAGTGGAGATACCCAGAAGCCCAAAGTAGAGCACATAAGTTAGACTGCATCCATGCTAACTCCTGTTGCTTCTGACAGATGGAGCAGGCATCCTGAGAAGCCGAGACACATGGCCATGGAGCCAGACAGAGGCCCATGACTGCGGGAGCAGAGTGCTGGGGGAACAGCCAGGAAGACGGAGCAATCGCAGCCTTGCCAGTTGTTGGTTCCTGCCAGTGAGGGGCATTGTCAGAGTCACGTGTCAGCTTCCGTGGCCGTCACCTCCTCTGCCCACCCGTATCTGAGGGCCTCTCCTGCATCTTACCTCAAAGCTTTCTGACTCCTAGGGTACCCAAGTATCTAAGTTTTGACTCATCCATAAATGAGTGGGGTTGAATCTGTAGATTAACATCCAAAGCTCCCTGCCATGCCCAGCGCAGCTTTCTTCAGTGGGGTTTGCAGTCACCTGGCCAGCGTGACACACTTGGCTTGTCTATTGCAAGAACCACCCAGCGCTCTGCAGTGAATTCCCAGAGACCAGGATTTCTGACACAGGCTTGCCTTGAACTTGCTAGGTGGTTGAGGCAACCTTTGGATCTTCCGGCCTCCACCTCTCAAGTGTTGGGATTTCATGCATGAAGCACCCTGCAGAACTGGTGATCAGACTAAGCACTTAGTGCTTGTCAGGCAAGCACTGTACCAACCGAGCTGCTCCCCAGCCCCTGCGCTACACCGTTTGTCTTTTTTTGTTTTGTTTACTTGGTTCCTTGTGTCTTTTGAGATAAGATCTTGCTATATGGACTACATTTGTCTCAAATTTGATCCTCCTGCCTCTGTCTCCTGTGAGCTGGGTCAAGGTTGTGTACACACAGCTGTAACCTCTGCTTTTAGTCTTATTTGAGAACTCTGTAGAATCTGGGAAGTCCTTTTGTCCTGGCTAGTTTTATGTCAGCTTGACACAAGCTAGGATCATCACAGAGGACGGAGCCTCCATAAGATCTACTGTAAGACATTTTCTTAATTAGTGGTTGGTGGGGGAGGGGGAGGGCCCAGCCCATTGTGGGTGGTGATATCCCTGAACTAGTGCTCTTGGGTTCTATAAGAAAGCAGACTGAGCAAGTCATGAGGAGCAAGCCAGGAAGCAGCACCCCTCCATGGCCTCTGCATCAGCTCCTGTCTCCTGGTTCTATCCCTGGTTCCTGTCCTGACTTCCTTTGATGATGACCAGCAATGGTGAAGTGTAAACTGAACAAACCCTCCCCAACTTGCTTTTGGTCATGGTGTTTCATCATAGCAATAGGAACCCTTCCTAAGAGACCTTTCAAATATCAGAGGTGGTGCAAATGATTCTTACTCCATAGCTAACAGAAAACATACAGGAAAGAAATTCCTGCAATCTGCCCAGCTAATTAATACCTTCCAAAGTCAACCAGTTGTCCATGGGTCTTGATGCTCTGTGGCTGCCATATTGGTACAGGAAAGTCTGTTTATGGTTATATTAGTTACTTTTTCCATTGTTATGACAAAACATGTAACAAAAGCTACTGATGGGGGGGATCTTTTGGCTCACAGTTTTGAGGGTACAGTCCACTACAGTGGGGAAGGCATGGAGGCAGAAGTGGTAGGCAGCTGGTCACATTGCATCCAGGATCAGGAAGCAGAGATAAATTTGGTGCTCAGCTCACTTCCTCTTATTCAGTCTGGGATCCTACCTCATGGAATGGTGCAGCTTGCTCAGTCTAGAAACTCCCTCACAGAGAAGCCCAGAAGTCTGTATTCTGGGTGATTCTAGGTCCTCTCAGATTTACAGTCAATTGTAATCCTTGTGATGACAAAGGGAGTGGGTATCCCAAACCTAGCAACTTCCAAAGAAACCAGCAGTCCCTGGGCATCTGGGGAATCCAGAGCAGAGGCATGGGGAGTAAAGACTGGCTGGTGCCTCTAAAACCACCCACTCACATGATGCTGCCGAGTTCGTTTCTGGAGTTGCAGTCAGTTGGGGAAGGCAGCTGGGTTTTGCTTATTGGTGACGGGCTGCTTACTGCCTCAGGTGCTAGAGACTCAAAGCCAGGGTAGCAAGCGTGCTGGCTGTGTGGGAGCTTCTTCAGTCCTAAGGGGCTGCTCTGAACGACTCTCCCAACCTGCTTAGATCCACCAACCCGATTCGATTCCTTGACCCAGAGTGGCCTCATGGCTTCTGTCACCACTGAGACTGTTCTCTTGGCTGGACTGTGGAGGGCTTGGCTGCTTTGGGCTGTGAGCTCATTGTTTACTATAGCTTTGGAAAGTCTCTGCCTCCCTTCTGTAGGCTGGTTGAGAGCAGGGGTCAGCGTGGTGTGTGTGTGTTAGAGAGAGAGAGGTCAACTCCAGCCAGCCAGCGTACTAGAATCTTGAACACCAAACAACCAGTGCTATGCCTGCAGCTCCATGTCTTCTGGGAAGTATGGCTGGGCCTAAGCTCTTCCCCTGTCAGCTGCCTCTTCCAGGGGTACCGTCATTGGGACAAAAGGCAAGAAGATGGAGGTGTTTAGCCACAGGGCTCCCAGGCTTAACCAGCTCTCGGGGTCAGCCCTGGACATATTCAAGCAAATGTTCAGGCATTGTCACACTAGGCCTGCATGTTAGAAGTTCCTGAGAGCTGTGCTGCACAGGGAGACATGCACTTGTATTTAGAGAAGCAGATTCTGTCATTAAAAAACCAACAGTTGGAAAGGAAAAGAAAAGAGAAGGAACTAGGAAGGGGAGAAGTTGTTGACTGGGAGAGGTGACTTGGGAGACAGAACTGGAGGCCAGTCCCCTCTGCCTCTGTTTCCCCTTTCCATCCACATTGTTGGGGACTTCCCTGTCATATGATTCACAGCCAACAGTGGAGGGACAATCTCTCTGCTATGATTCCCGGAAGTAGGGCCTTCAAGCCGCCTGCCCCAAGCATCCAGGTCAGGTGGCCTGGGAAGAATCCCACACCAGCTCTGAGGCTTCATTCCTGGCTTGCAGCCTTCTCAGGACTGGCAGCTCTCCCAGGTCTGTCCTCTGCTCACTGCCCCCTGCTGGAGCTCTCCATCCTTGCCCCTGCTTTTGAATAACTTTAGCTTGGTGTCCCTGGCTGACTATTTCAGGCATCAGCTCAGAAGATGCCAGAGAAAACCCATGTCCTCTGGGACCAAGATGCTGGTCCACATAGCCTCTGAGAATAGGAAAATGACCCCCTCAGCAAGTCTTACATTGGTCTAAGGACAGCAAGGCCAACTTCAGGCATTGGTGGATCTAGTTCTTGGACCTGCACCCCTCCTGCCTAGTGTCCTGTAGGAAGGCGACACTTCCTGCCTCTCTCACAGTCATCAAGGGCTTCTCTCTGGGGTTGTCAGACCCAGCTGCATGCTGGTGAATATTAATTGGCTCACGATTGGGAGCAAAGGGTGTGGAAATGCACTGAGTTGTGACATTTTTCCGATTCTATGATGTAAATACTGCCATGCCAGTATTGTTGCTTATTTTAGGCCATGGATCTCTGAACATGGAGTTGGAAAGAAATGAGCCCTTGCTAGTCTTTTGACTTTCAGTTATATAAAAGTAATCAACCTCAGGATGAGGTAAAATAAAAAGAGAACAAAGAATTTGGGGTAGTCATTATGCTTTGGTATAATTCATTTAAGTGTAGCCTCACAAATAAACTTCTAAACAATGTGTTTAACAACTGGCTAGCAGAAAAGAAAACAAATCATTGGCTCTCATGAGCAAGTACCAGCTGGACCAAATTGCAGAACTAGGCTCAGCGATGATTAGGCTGGGATCGATTAATGATGTCTGCTAAGGCACAGAGACAGGGATAAAGGATACACGTGCCTCATATTACATGCCACATGTAAAATATGTTGTAAGGTTTTTGTGGGTTTTTTTGGGGGGGTGTCTTCAAACAGTCTGGTGTCCCCAAAGGAGAGTGCACACATCCCCATTTTTTGTCTGTCTCCAGTCACAGAGCTCTTGTGGTGTCTAACTGCATCTCGTTAGTGCTGTAGGAAGGTGACACTTCCTGCCTGAAAAGTCCTGGAAAGAGAGGGATGTGAACCACCTGGGGAAAGTCTCAAGGTGCCAACACCCCCTTAAATGCTGCACCATCCAGAACATTCCACGTGGAAGGATGGAGTAAGTTGTCTTCTTCCTGATTGGCTTGAGTGCAGATGTCGGTAAGGTTGCAAGCCTCATAAAGATGCTCTGCACTGGCTCTCCTGTCTCCTTTGCATAAAGATGCTCTGCACTGCTCTCCTGTCTCCTTTGCATAAAGATGCTCTGCACTGCTCTCCTGGCTCCTTTGCATAAAGATGCTCTGCACTGCTCTCCTGTCTCCTTTGCATAAAGATGCTCTGCACTGCTCTCCTGGCTTCTTTGCATTTTGCCCCATGGAACTGACCAGCAGCTGAGCAGATCTAGGCTCTGCCTGGTTCTCAAAGGAACCTGCTTCAGCTGCCTACATGGAAGCATGCAGCCTGTTTTCTTGCTTGTCAAGTAGGGTTTCTTTCTCCACTCAATGGAATTATGTTTGAGAGTCATCTGTGTTGTTGCAAGGGTATAATGTCAGTGGTTCATTCTTTTTTTTTAGCAGAGAAGTATTCTGGTGTGTTAACCATACTTTGTTTATCCATTCTTCTACTGAGGATCATTTTGGGTTGGTTCCAGATTGCCAAAAGCCATTTATTCAGTGCTGTGCACTACATTAGCAGTCAGACTATAAAGAAATGTGAAGTATGATCCATTAACAATGCATGACCTTGCAAAACCACCAAGAAGGCACCAACACACAAAATAAAGTATGGCTGATTTGTTGAACAAAGTTGAAGTCAGGACTCAGAGGAAAGGCATGCTTTTGGGATCACTGGTAAGGTTTGTTTGCAAATGCACTTAGAAAATGAATAAGCAAAAAAAAAAAAAACAACACATCAGCTTCCATGGAAAAGAAAGTGGTGCCAAGTGTGGTGGGAGTCGGCAGGTGCTAACTGGCTGCAGGACACCTCCGGGAAACCTCATAAAGGTTTTGTCTCCTGTGTTCTAGGCCAAAGAGCTGCACAGTGTCGGAGAAGGGTGAAAACAGGCCCCTTAGACTGAAGCTGGCTCAGACTTTGTTTTTGTGGTTTCTTCCAAGAGGGTGGGGAGGGAAAAGTCTGCCCTCCACAGAGCAGCCAGATGCCGTGGAACTCCTGGTGGGAGAGGCTCTAGGACAGCTCAGACACAGATACTCTGAGTGCATGGGAGGCAGCTGAGCATAGAATATAAGTCTAGGGTCCCAGTTAGGGGTCTGATGACTGCCTATTTACCACTATGACCCAATGGTGTGTTGGAGTCAACTAAATAAGATCTTTGGCACTGGGATTGGTGCTATGAAGTCAGGAGTGGGCAGATGGAACTCATGGTTGTCCCCACAAACACCTGCCCAAGAACCTGTACACAGTAATATTAACATTCCCATTCCTGGTTCTAGCGGTTGAGGTCTCCTGTGTCCTCATAAGCCTTCAGAAATCCCACTGCCCCAAATCCTCTCACCATGACAGGGTCCAGGCTTTCCTTGCTGCTATGGTTACCCAGCACCCCAGAGTCAGAGTGACATCAGAGCTCCAGAGGGGAGGGCTGATGGGCATAGGAAGCATGGGGGGGTGGCATTCAGGACCACATGGATCATAATTGTCCATAACTGGTATCACGTTAGAATCATGTGCAGTTTCCTCCAGCTTTAAGCTTTTGTTTTTAATATTTTTCATTGAAATTATGAGTTGTATTTAAAAAAATCAAGAAAACTTCCAGACAATCCGTCCTAGCAGAGAAGCTCTTCTGCTTCTCATGGGACATATGACACTTTCCTGAGCTCCAGCAATTTCTGTGTTGCTGTAATTGTCCCTATGATAGCTGTATCTTTAGTTTCACAGTACTAAATGCTATAATATGTTAATTACACTATAAAAATACTGAAAAGTGCCATAATTTTTCATTTTTTTCATTGTTAGACAACATATTGTCCAGAGTTTGCTACAGTCTATAATTCCAAGATTGTCTGATTCCTTTTGCATAAGAATGTTTAGTTTTTCATGCCAGACCTGGGGAAGGCTCATCCTTTCCCTGTGGACCTGCTAGTTTGATTGATTTTTGATATGGAGTCTCGGTATCTAGCCCACACTGACCTCAAACTTCCAATCTTCCTGAGTCTGCCTTCTGTGTGCTAGGATTACAGGACCTACCTGCAACACCTGCCCCAGAGCTGCATTTTTGAGAGTGCAAAAGAAACCAACAGTCACCATGGAGAAGAACGGTCCAAGTCTATGTGTTTCCAAAGATACATCATTCTCAAATAAATCAAACACACGTGTACATAAATAAAAAGATGTTTTAAACTTTTTGGAAAAGTAAGTAGTAATTGAATGAGAAGGTCAATGTTTGTTAAGATTACCAATGAACACCAGGCGATGGTGGTGCACGCCTTTAATCCCAGCACTCGGGAGGTAGAGGCAGGCAGATCTCTGTGAGTTCGAGACCAGCCTGGTCTACAAGAGCTAATTCCAGGACAGGCTCCAAAGCCACAGAGAAACTCTGTCTCGACAAACCAAAAAAAAAAAAAAAAAAAACAAAACAAAAAAAAGATTACCAATGAAAAATCACACAACTTTTCAAAGTTTTCCCCCAACGTTTAGACTTTTCCTAAAGATGCAGAGACCTGGAGAGGAGACTCCGTCATAACATCACTTGTCCCTGTGTTCCCAGGATTTTCTGCATTGGAAAATGAGAAGTTTATTATCTCAGGAATCTCAGAGTCCCAGGAAACTGTGACTCCTGAGTCAGTGTGAGCTGCTGACAGTAGAAGGTGCAAGCAAGAGAAAGAGAAACGTGTTCTAACGGTCTGGAAGATGGGAGTCCAAGATCGAGATGCCAGGATGATGATGCCAGTTTCCCAAGAACACCTCTCCCTGGCTTGTAGATAGCTACCTTGCCACTTGGTCCTCACAGTGAGGTGAGGAGTATAAGGGGGAGATAGAGGAGAGATGAGAAGGGGATGGGAGAAGGGGAGGGGGGGAGAAAGCTGGAGAACACTCGTTCTGCCTTCTCTTTCAAGAGCATCCTATTCCCATTGTGAGAGCTTAGCATACAATTCCATCTAACCTCAGTAACTCCCAGAGGTCCAGTCCCAAGCACAGTCACCATGGACATTAGGGCTGAACACATGAAGTTTGGTGTAGCTCAGTGGACAGCAGCTGGTCACTCTAAACCCAACCCCACTTTTGTCTTAAACAAAAGTGAAGAGCATTGTTTGAATCCCTTCTGGCTCCTAGGTATCTCTCTCTCGATGCATCCCTCATAAACACCCTCTTGATTTGGAAGGCCCGAGTCTCATACAGGATTTGTCCCCCCCTCCCCCGTGTGCTTCATTCTGGAACAGAAATGAGTAGAACTTCTGCATTTCTGTTTTCCAGGGAGGGATGTTTTCAGGCTTCTAAGGAGACAAGGATGGGATGCCTGTTTTCATGGACCAGAAATGAATCATGCCTGTTCTTTCAGAATTATAGGCTCAGGAAAGAAATGACAGGAAGAAAATGCTCTGTGGTGGAGACTCCTGAGTGGAGAGCTGGCTTCAGAAAAGATGGACTGAGCATAGTGGGGTTCCTGGAGGACAACAGATTTGTCAGGCTCATTCGTACCTGGACACTGTTTCCAAATTACTCTTTAGTGCTCCGTCCCATGCTAGGGTCTTCAGAAGAAAAGGCCAAAGAGAAGGAAGGAAGGAGAGCACCATATTTATGTGGATGAGGGGTTTCTGAACTCACTCAGGGCTGCAGGCAGGAGCTCCAAAGGTGAAGCCGTCAATTTCTATGGAGATGGAATGTATTACTCAGAGAAAAGAGGTACCAAATATTATTCAGTCTGGTGAAAGGGAAAAACTTTTTTTAAAAATAAAAACACTTTATGTTCTTGTAAAAAAAAAAAACAACACTTTTTCAGAAATGAAGGATTTGATTTCAACTGATGAGTCATCCCTGTGGTTTTTTCCCCCCACTTAGCCAAAAAGTGAGGTTTTAAAAAACATGTCTTGTGACAAATTCTTCCATTTCTTAGCTTGCCATCCCCTGAGAGACAAGGCCCCATGATCACTGTGAACCTCAGTGGCTCCCAAGTTCACATGAAAGACTTTGGGAGGCAAGACTCATAGCTGTCAAGGTTCATTGTGAAAAAACAGCCTTAATTTAGTAGCCATGATCTAAAAGCAAAATGAGAAATGGGCAATGAAACCTAAAGCAGGAATTCCAATGACCATTGAGTGTGCTTGGAAGTGACACCCGAGGGCTGGAGGGTGCTGCAAAGGGTTTGCTTGACGAAGGCAAGGACCTGCATTGAACCCCCGGAAACTGTGAAGAACAATGCCGGGTATGGTAGTATGCACTGGTAATCACAGAAGCCAGGACCTAGAGGCAGAAGGATCTCTGGGGCTTGCTGGACACCCAGCCTAGCCTATTTGACAAGTCCCAGGCAAGTGAGAGACTTGCATTGATTGGCTCAGCCAATCAATGAATCAACCAACCAAAAAGGTGAACAGTCTCTGAGAAATGACCCCAAAGGTTATCCTCTGGCCTCTACATGCACATGCACAAATGTACCCCATCCCCCCCAAAAGACATACTGAGTGCACATCTGTAATCCTAGCTCTTGGAAAGCTGAGGCTGGAGGACCTCAGTTTTGAAGTCAATCTGGGCTATATAGTGAGATCTTGTCTTAAACAAACAAACAGCACAGCAAATGTCAGAAAGATAAAAGAACCAAGAGAGCTCAGTGCTCTTGATTGTGTGGGCATCATAGTCCTACTATCAAGAAGTCTATGACTCTTCTGCATACAAATGGGTGGGCTGCTCTGACTGCCTGGGTGAGCATCATGTGACAGCGACAGTACAGATTTTCAACTAATTAAGAAAGGCCATGCAGGTCCTTCTAGTTTGTGTTGGGATACTCTCTTAGAAAGTCATCAGACACCTCATGACAAGTCTGACCACATAAAAACTGCCATGCTGGACAACTCCACTGAGGGAACATACAGTGACAGAGAGCAAGATCAAGGGGAAGGAGGGGAGTGGGAGGGGGTCTTGGTCCTGCTTCAGTGAGGTGATGGGACAGACTTAGTTGACTTCCCAGGGGAGGCCTTACCCTCACTGAGGAGTGGATGGGTTTGGAGTGGGGTAAAGGTAGGGGGAGAAGGAGTAGAGGAGGGAGGGGG
>PVIU01030117.1:0-16542 GCA_004026605.1 Ondatra zibethicus | reverse complement strand
CTGAATGTAGGTGGAAAACAGGGCTACAAAATATCTACTCAAATCAAGGAGTTAATTAATATGAATCACAGATCATGTGCTGCGGCCAGTCAATAGTAGTCTCCGTTCGGTAGGCGCAGACTAGGTGCCGCCGAGGGAGTGTGTTACGGCGCAGCTGCAGCAGCCACCCAACAGTACAGAGACGCTGTGCCTTTGGGTTATGGGGGTGGGGTACGCAGAAACTGCCTCCTGTGCCCAGAGACAGCGGCGCGGAGGCCTGTGCCCGGCAGCGCAGTAGCCTCGTGGGAGCCCAGAGGGTGGGTAGGATCTTAAGCCCGAGAGCTTATTGTGACCCTAAAACCCACGTTGGCGCCAGATGATGACGAATTATCAAGTCAGCACAAATCAATAACCAAGCTAGCTCAATAGAAACAGGTATTTTTAATGAAAGGAAAAAGGGGAACTCACTCTACCAAAGTTGCGATCCGATCCCTCTGGCAGACACCGCATGGAGAGAGCACGTACCTGAGTTCTCTCGATTTTCTACCTGGGGTTCAGTAGCCACACCCCAACTTGATGTGATTGGCTAGTGGCTCTTCCCTCATCATAGGGAACAGCAACCAAATCCCACAGCTGGAAGAGAGGGAAACCAGGTGCTTTACATCAGCATTTATAGCATAAGAGGCCATGCCCAAGTGGGCGGGTAACTTAAAGGCTACTGGCAATAAGAATTCCTACAGCACCTCCCCCTTTTGTTTAAATAAGAGAGTTCTAAGCCTAATACAAAATTATATACAGTAAGAACAAATATCAGGTATAAAATTAGAATTACAACTAGCATAAACAATATCAAGCAAGAAGCATGTGATAATTGTTTCAATAATTAGGGTTACCCTAAGGAGTTTAAGTCTTGTATTATAAATAACTTGGCTGAGTGAGGAGAGGAAAGTAACTACAACTATCTAGTCTTCAACCACATCGATCCAAGAAGGGAAATAATATTACTTGAGTAAGCAGGAAGTGCAATCAAACAACTTCCAAAATGTGCAACAAATGACAGAGACAATTAGCTACCTGGGAAATCATCCAAAGTCTCATTCATGATTTAATTGAAGAGGAAGATGGGAATTGAAGAGGTTCCTTATGGAATTTGCTAGCCATTTGGGCAAGAAACTGCTCTTTCCTGGACTGCTTGATGTTATGCTGTCTAAACTGTATACATGCAGTACCCACAGAGAGATGACTGCTGAACTTGCCTAAAGGTGAGATGGTCCTTCAGGGTTCCTGCTTCATGAAAGAGTCTGCAAGACATTCTGCAGGACACAGAAGAAATTGACTGACGAACTGTCAATATAGGTGGAACTGTCTCTGAAATTTCCTGCTTCATGGAAAAGTCTGCTGGATACTATGGGCCTGTAGGCGGAAGATGGTTGCTCCAACAATACAGAAGAACTTTGGGTGACTGTCCAGACAGCGATATTCTATAGAGATTCTAAAACTAATTATATAGTTTTGAAAGTTGTTTATAATGCACTTCCTGTTACTTAGGTGATATTATATGCTTCTGGACTCTTTGGTGGAGTTGAAGAATAGATAGTTATAGTTTTTCTTGGTTGTGATAAAAGATAAAGTAGATATAAATATTATAACTGTAATTCTTGATTGATACCTGTTTTGTTATATATAATTTTACTATGTTAAAGTTAAAACCTTCCTTTTTGTTTAAACAGAAAAGAGGAAATGGTGTGGGAGTTCCTTCTGTATGTGTGTTGCTTTTATTGGTGAATGAATAAAGAAACTACTTTGGCCTATAGCAAGGCAGAACTTAGCTAGGTGAGGAAAACTAAACTGAATGCTGAAAGAATGAAGGCAGAGTCCGTGAGAAGCCACGTAGCCCCGCCGGAGACAGATGTCAGAACTTTATCTGGTAAGTCACACCCTTGTGGTGATATACAGATTAATGGAGATGGGTTAATTTAGGATATAAGTTAGCCAGAAATACGCTTAAGCTATTGGCCAAACAGTATTGCAAATAATATGGTTTCTGTGTGATTATTTCAGGGCTGAGCAGCTGGGAACAAACAAGCCTCTTCTTCAACATCCAATTACAAAGACCCAAGCTGAATAATATAAGAAGCTAAGCTAAATTTCATCATTTATCTATCTGCTTTCTGAGTATGGATGCAATGTGATCCACAGCCTCCTGTCCTTAATACCATACTTTTGCATCTGTGATGCCCTGTGATTTCAAACTGTGAATCCCAATAAAGTCTTCCTCCTTTATTTTTCATCAGAGAGCAACAAGCAACTATTATTTTAGAAGTAATAAGTCCCTAGCAAGCAGTTTTAAACTGGAATTTAAAACTATCGCTGAAAAATGATAAAAACAAATCTGCCTTACAATCAGATCTCCACATACACTTTTTTATTCTTTATCCCATGTCTCAAGTTTCCATTAGGAAACACTCAACAGTGGCCAAGAGGATCTCATCCATACTACCCAAACCAAAACATCTATTGTCGTCCCTACTTACCCATGTTTGTGTATTTTTTTCCATGCAGACTTCTATTGACAGAAAAGAAATCCTAAGTGACTTAAAATCAACATAGTGTTTGCTATAGGGTGGAGTGAGGGAACAGCTGATCCTTTCTGCTATCACATATACTAGATTCCAAAGAAAACTGCATTGTTTTGTGATTTATTAACTTTAACAAGCCTGAATCCATAAAGCATTACTCCCTAGAAGTCATGTGGTAAGATGCACAACTCATTGATATAACAAAGATGCTTTTCAACTTGGGCGATCACTTCTGGGCAAAGCAGCCCTTTGAATAACACTGTGGAAGCATCACCACTCTGTATCACCAGGGTAAATTGGATTAATGGTGCAATCCTGGGGGTGCTACCTAAAAGGGGAGTCTCAAAGTATTATTGTCACTTATATTTTATAAATAAAAGAGATGAGGGACAAACATATTAGATAAATTTTCACATTCAAAAATCATAATCATTGAAATGCAAGTCCTCTAGAACTAGAATTTCATTCTAATGACCACTATATCACAAATCCATAGAGGCTTTTCCCTTTTTTTCCTGTATCAGCACAATGATGATTTTCTCTTTTAAAGGATGCAATATAAATGCACTTTGCACAATTACACTGCTTTGCTTTCTACTACCATTTAAAGAATTTGAAAAATGACTTTCCAATTGCAGCCATTGCTATTTTGCTGATTTGCAGAATTTAGGATGTGGATAAATTACTTATGGGGCTCATATTAGACATATATTATTTAGGACATTTATAGTAGAAGCCAATCCAAGCCAGGTGATTCACACTGGGGAAATATCTTAAAGGAAAATGTTCACGTAAGCCCCAAAAAAAATTTATCTCAAGAAGAATTTTCTAAAGAAATAGGATAATCTGAAAAGTTGAGATGTTTTTCACTAGTCTTTGCATCTCACAAAATTCAGCACTGGCTATTTCTCTTCATCATTTCCAAATGGTATAGATTTTCTTTGTAATTTTTCCAGAACTCAGGGAAAGGTCATGTCCATCTCCATTGCTGCTTTTCATATAATGATACCATCTTTATAATGATACTCACCTATGTCTTATTAGTAATTTGAGTGATCTAGGTAGAGTTATGTGTTTGACTCACTTTCTATCAAGCTGCAGCTCACCACAGGGAGGTTATGCGGGAAAAGTGTGGCTATAGAAGAAAACAAAAACTTGGAGTTTCAGACAGATATGCAAGGAAAATTAGTTATTTTATGGATATGGGTCTGTTATTGACCATATTTTTCCAATTCCATGAATAGTTGATATTCCAGAAGGTAAAATGAGTCATTGTAATTTGGTAAATATTACAAATTTATCTGTGGAATTAAAGATAAAATTTATACAGGATTTTAATATTTTCTTTTTTATTTTATTTTAATATTTTCTATTTATCTACAAATCTTATCTGTTAAGCATTAATAATTAAGACTCTGGGTTACCTGATGTACACCATCACTGTCTTCAAAAAGTGCAGAGTCAAATTGCTAAGAGTGTTATTGTGAAATCATTGTGGCCGAGAAATGTTTCTCCTGGAATTCTACTCTGCCTAGGTTCCAACTAGAACTGGCCAACAGATGTTAGAAGGCTCATGTGCTACAGCAGCCAACAATCACAGGACACCATTAAAGTCATATTGAAACACGGGTAAAGGCAGAATTATTTGGTGCATTCCAGGTCTCAATTTCACATTAGCTTTATAATCTCACTTCCTAAGTCTCTGCAACAATTATAAAATGTAACGAGCATCCCCAAACACTGTTTGAGTAGCTCTGTGTTGCTCTGTTAATTTTAGCAGATGCAAAGATACCAGTGATGGCTGGTATCCCATTTCCTATAGAGTAATATGAACTTCTGAAGAGGCTAAGTATAGTAATCATTATCATCATCATAAAATTCTTCTCAAATTGGCCAAAATATTCCATCTTACAGTGAAAATACAAATTGATTTATACACATTAACATGTATGTATCTATATTTATGAATATGCTAATTTTCTATTTCAAATAATAGTTCATTATTCTTTTCCTTGAAAAAACAAAGTCAGTACCCAATCTCATGTTTTATACTTCTTTCAGGTTTGAGTACATATGAATTCACATTTATTACAATACAATCTTGAGTTTAAGGTTCCTCTTTCATAATAATTTAAATCGCCCACCTCCTTCATTCCTTAGATGAAGCCAGTTCCAGAATCCACCATAACATTCAGAGAATACTGAGAGGTCAATAACATGACACATATGTCCTATTTAGAGCTGAGCACACCCACAGTGTGGGTCTCTGTATTTATAACTATCTCTTGCAAAAAGAAACTTAGGACTCAGGTATCACTGTGGAAGAGAGGATGGAAAGGTTGCAAGATCCAGAGGGAGTCAATGCCTAGAGTGGGGGAAATGTATTTACCAGAATTATCAAACCATTGTACACATGAACAAACCACAGCTGGCATTATGTAAACAAGACTTGCCCAAGTTCAAGCTACTCAAAATCCCAACATTGATGGGGATACAGATAGAGGATATTTTATGAAATACCACCCCTATTTGTAGAGATATTGGTAATTGGTGGTTCCTAGGACAGGCAGAATCTGTTCCCCTCGGGTATGCAATCCCTGAGAGTTTACCCATGCTCCAGTAGTAAATCCCACACCCAAGCACAGACTGGCAGCGCTGCATTGATGAGAGACAGAGAAAAAGAAGAAGGGAGGGAGAGAAGGAAAAAGAAAGGGAGCGGGGGGGATGAAGTTAGGAGAAAATAGTGAGGGACGATAGGGAAATTGATGAGGATCTCATCCACACATATGATGAGCCTGTCTGAATGTTAAGTAAACTACCTCCAAGAGAACAGCTGTGTAATAAGTAGAGCAATATGAATCATACAGGGCACATTATACCTTAAGTGAGTATTCATGCCTGTGGCAGCTTAAAACTCGGCCTCAAAATCTTTAATAATTCTCCTATTGAAAAGTGGAGTTCATTCATTTTCTCTTGAATAAAAAAAAAGTTTGTGATTATATGGCCAACAAAACAAAAAAATCTCTGACTCCATGTTCTTATCTGTATCAATTTTAATTCATAATATATATTTTTAAATAATGTGAATTTTTGGGTTTTAAGCCACTTTATATTTTATTATTGATATTTGTATATATATAATAATTGAAATTCAGTTACATCAATTCCCCATTCTCCTTCCTCCCCCAGTCCCTCACAAGCCACCTCTCTTCACCTTCTTCCATGTACCCCCACTCTAACATTGACAGCTGCTTCTTCCCCACCTTTGTCCAGTGCATTATTCTTTCCTTTCTATTTATTGGGTACATATGCTTAATATGATTTTGGAAGGAGCCACTAGTTTGTTCCTGGCTGCTTAGCCCCAAAATAATCACACAGATACTGTATTAATTTAATCACTACTTGGCCCATTAGCTCTAGTTTCTTATTGGCTAATTCTTACATATTAATTTAACCCATTTCTAATAATCTGTATATCACCATGTGGCTATGGCTTACCTGCAAATTTCCAACATCTGTCTCTGATAGGACTACATGCCTTCTCTCCTACTCTTTCCTTCTTTCTCCTAGCATTCAGTTTAGTTTTCCCTGCCTAGTTCTGTTCCCGTATAGCTCTGGTATAGGCCCAAAGCAATTTCTTTACTAACCAATGATATTCACAGCATACAAAGGGAAATGCCACATCAGTATGGTACCCATCTTCTTAGAGAGTCTTTTTTCATCTATATTTGTAAGTGAATGTATCTAATTTTCCTAACTGACAATTGCACTGGCACATATAGGAGCTAACTCTATGCAAATGTATGTGTTATTTAATGTTCTTGAACCCATAAATACCTACTTTTTATTATAACATAAAGTCTAAAAACATAAAACCATTTTAAATTCACCGACAGTTATTAAGGTTGTAAAACAGTCCTTAACTCAAAGTAGATATTCTATGAATGTGTTATCAAACTTGCATGGAACTGATTTAATTGTCACTGATATAATTAGTTCAAGGTTTACATTTCAATAGTTTTGCAATTTCTTACTTGTCGTCTTTGTACAACAGCTTTCTTGTGAGCCTTTGTTCATTAAAAGTAAGAATTTTGACATCCATAAAGAGGTTCTAATACAGTATAAAGTAAGAACACATGAAAATTTGGTTTTAATTACTTTTTCTTTGGTTTACCTCTGTGATTACCTTTACCTTCAAAATATTGAGATTCCGAAGAGGTTATTTTATGACATATAAACAGTATTCAGCATTTGAGTTTCATCTTCATAAATACAGCTTACCAAGCCACAATCGTGCATTTATATGCTACCTCTGACTGCTTTCCCATTGTATATGTCTGCATTCCTGCATATGGTCTAGCATACATATCCTGCAAAATATAATTTACCATGGAGAGATTTTCAGAGAAAGACCACTCACTCTTGCTAGAGAACTGCTTTTGTCTTGGAGAACGTATATTTGAGCAGAGTTTTCTATTTGTGATGGGACAGGTGAACTATAATAAGCACTTCTGTTTGTCAAAACAACATCTGGTTCATTTTAAACATCGTAGGATGAAAGCTCGTTCCTACTCACTTAATTGGAATTCCAGCACTGCTCTGTTCTATGTGCGATACTTGAACTGGTTGCTTGTTCATCTCTCTTTCTCTATGATCATCCACATATTTGTTAAGATTAAATTAACACTGATATGTATGTATTGATTATGAAGTTGTGTAATAATTCTTAAGTAAGGACACACTTATTTTTCAGGACAGAAGTAACATGAAATTTCACATTCAGCAAGGTGTCTCGGACTCTCAGACACTAGCATTATTATTCATTTCCTATGGTAATAATGCTTAAGTAAGGCTTTACACACACGCTGTTCACACTGGACATATAAAGGAGGCCTCTGTGAAGTCTCTTCAAATACTTCTTCTGTGCAAATCTGCAAGTGCACCCCTAGGACAATTGTCCTCTTCTCCTTCTAAATCCGTATTGAAACCTCATTTCTCTCCCAGAATGTTAAACAGCACTCATTTTTCTGCCTCCATTCTTCTTTTCATAGCTGATAATCACTATATTGAGAGATACTCTATCAGTCACTATAAATAAAATCCTCAGGAACCACAGTTGTTTGCAAAGCAACTCAAATAACTTATAGGGAAAAAAAATCTGCATCTTCTTTGACTTCTTATAGAGGAATAACGTCCCTGGATAGAAATGAATACTTTTATCTTAATTGATTATTAAACAATATAAGTAGCTTCGAAATAAAAGAGCTGTCATAAAATGAAGTCTATTCTATCTTGTATGGAACTTAAAATTCTTTATACATCCTCTTCTTCAAAGGCAAAATAATTCCTGAAACCAGAAGCTTTTCACCTAAACTAATGCTCTATGAAAAAAAGGCCTCTCTGCCATTCAGAGACACGCCTGGCCTCAGTGGCTTTCTTTAGTACGGAGGTGAATTCCATAACCCGTTTCTTCTAGCCGTGACTCTAAATCCAGAACCACACGGCTGAAGCGCCACGTTCTGCTGCTGCTGGGGCTGGACCAGGCCCCCTCATTCAATTCCATCTCCACCAGTTTTCTGTCCTTCACTGCCTGAACTTGGTTGTCGTGAAACTTGCTCTGTAGACCAGGCTGGCCTCAACCTCTGAGATCCACAAGCTCTGCCCTCCCTGTGCTAGGATTAAAGGTGTACCGTTCCACACCCAGCTCTAAGCTTTTCTTTAGTTCCTTTTCACAAGTTGGAAGCTTACCTGGATGGAATCTTGCCCTGAGGTCAACACTCCCTATATTCCATTTCTTTTTTTTCCCTTTTTTTTAAATTAAAAAAAAAAAACTTTTCAATTTACATACCAACCCCAGTTCTCCGTCCCTCTCCTTCTCCCACATCCACATCTCCCCCGTATTCCCATCCTCCATCCACTCCTCAGAGGGTGTAGGGCCTTCCTTGGGGAGTCAACAAACTCTGACAAGTTGAGGCAGGACCAAGCCCCTCTGCCCCCAAAATCAAGACTGAGCAAGATACCCCACCATAGGGAATGGGGTCCAAAAGGCCAGTATATGCACCACGGAACGATCCTGGTGACCCTGTTTGGGAACCCCCTCCCAACAGATCAAGCCACAGAACTGTCACTCACATTCAGAAGGTCTAGTTCCTTCCTGGGGCCCTCCAATTGTGTCCCTTGTAGGGCTCTCCTTTTTACCTAGCTTCTCTAGGATTGTGGATTGTAGCTTGGTTATCCTTTGTTTTGCTTCTAATATACCATATTTGTCTTTCTGGATCTGGGTTACCTCACTCAGGATGGTTTTTCCTAATTCTATCCATTTGCCTGCAAATTTTAAGCTGTCATTGTATTTTACCACTGAGTAGTACTCCACTGTGTTAATGTGTCACTTTTCTTTATTCATTCTTTGGTTGAGGGACATCTAGGGTGTTTCCAGGTTCTGGCTATTACAAGTAATGCTGCTATGAACATAACTGAGCAAATATCCTTGTGGTATGATTGAGTATCCTTTGGGTAAATGCCCAAGAGTGATATTGCTGTGTCTTAAGGTAGATTGATTCCCAGTTTTTCGAGAAACTGCCATACTGATTTCCAAGGGGGTTGTTTTTCTTTTCTTTTAGCTTATTTATATGGTGGGATACATTGACAGATTTTCATATGTTGAACCATCACTGCATCTCTTGGATGTAGCCTACTTGATAATGGGGGCCAATTGCATTCAAAGTACCACATGGGAATAACAGAGACTGAACTAAAAACCAGGGAGTCTGCATGGACTTGACCTTTTAACATGTGTATGACAGTTGTGTAGTTTGGTCTTCTTATGGGACTCCTAACAGTAGGAACAGGGGCGGTCTCTGACTCTTTTGTATCTTTATGTGTATTTGTGTGCATCTATGTTTGTGTATATATGTATATTCATGTCTTTACAAGTATATATTCACTTGTGTACATGTTTATATCTCTGAGTGTATACATGTGCATATTTATGTGCATACATCTGTACGTTTATGTTTGTGTATATATGTATGTGTATATCTAAGTTTATATGTTTGTATGTATGTTATTGTGTGTTGGTATGTTTATTTTTGTATGCATGTGTATATTTATGTCTATGTACATGAGTATTTCAGGTTTATATTTATGTGTGTACATGTGTATATCTATGTTTGTGTGTGTATTTATATATGAGTACATGTGTATATTTAAGTGTGTGTACACGCATATACTTATGTGTGTACAGGCATACGTTTATGTGTGTATTTGTGTATATTAATGTTTGTACTATCTTCTAGGTGCAATAGCACAACTTCTAAAGCATGTAACTTAGCTTCTACTTTTTTATCTATACATTCTTGTATTACCATAGCTATAGAGGTATTATAAACAAGCCGGTTAACAAAATGGGCAGTTTGCACTTGGTGGGTAAAGGTCATTGTAAAAAAAATTGCTTGTTAAATAATAAAATAAAATAATTCAGCTCAAGGAGAACCATTGTCAAAAATCACCATGCCATGTATCATTAAGGTGCCAACAAAGGAAGGCAGCAGAAGCAAGAGAAGGCTCTTTTGAGCAGAAGAATTTAAACAATTAGATAGGATACAATTGACACAGTAATTTTGAAGAGTTCCATTCTTCTGAATTGTAGGACTCCCAATCAGCAACACATATGAAGTGTTCACACAAGCAGTGAGTTCAGATACAAAAGGTTGCCCATGCCATAGCTATATATCTATTTTTTTAATCCCATAGATGACCACATGTCCAGTGTTGTGGCTAACAGCCAAAGGTCTAGTTGACTCCTTTCCTCTGGAGGCATTGTGAAGGATGTAGCTAATAAGGGGATCCTATGGATTCATCTTTATCCAGGCCAAGTGGGCTCATCCAAGATGAGTCAACTAGCAGCTCAGGTATCTTAGTCAGAGGCATAGAGTTCTTTAGGATCACGGAGCATGCACTAAGGGGGGTCCCATTCTGGAGCTACAGCTTCAGATTGTCATTTCATACTGGGAAAATCCATCCAACAGGGGTAACCTGTGGGTGATTAGATACTGTAAAACTCAAGTGGTGAATAAATTGGTAATGTCTGAGAAATGGCATATTCAACACCTCCCAGACTCCAAAGCCATAGCCTTATGGGGCCACTCAGATGAGAGTGACACTATTGTGGAATAGAATATTTAACTATGTAAAGATGTGTTGCTGTTTTACTTTGCCTGCATAAGGCACACAATTGGTCTAATAAAAAGCTGAATGGCCAACAGCAAGACAGAAGAGGGATAGGCAGGGCTGGTGGACAGAGAGAAAAGGGGAGCCCGCCAGTCAATCAGAACCCAACTAGACAGACCCAGAGAAAGCAAGAAAGCAGGATTGATAGATGTTGATGAGGTAAACAAGCCTCGGGACAGCATGTAGATTAATAGAAATTGGTTTATTTAAGTTAAAGGGGAAAAAACTAGCTAGAAACAAGCCTAAACTAAGACCAAGCTTCATAATTAATAATAAGTCTCAGTGTTGTGATTTGGAGACTGACAGTCCAAGAAAACCTGCTACAGGACACATCTGCTGACCATCAGTGTCCAGTAAACAGGAATGGTGGATGATATCTCAGTAAAGTTACAGAGAGCAGCGCAGGCCCCACACGAGAAACATCCAGATGCTCAGTTACAGCTCTGATACTTTTAACTATGATGTGATATTTTCATAGCCAACTTTAAAAGAAAAAAATTTTTGATTTGACATACATATATCCAGTTTTTGGAACTGTTAACCTTAGACCTTAAGAATTTGACTATCATATTGTCTTAGCCACTGTGGTGGTTTGCATAAGGATAGCACCATAGGCTCATATATTTGAAGGCTCTTCTTAGGTTGTCCATCAGCACCTGAGAGAAGGGAGGAGCTGCTGCAGATGATACGAACTGAGCTACAGTCTGGTGTACATTGTAACAGAGTCCTTGGCACCCCATTTTCTCCACTGGATTCTTGGGGGTACATAGGAATCCTCTTTCTTTCCAATCATCCCTTTCCCCTTCTTTCACTTCTTGTTCTCCGTCTTTATCATCTATTAATATCTGGGAGGTGGGGCTGGGTTTTCTCTTTGGCTCTTGTTTCTGTGAAGTGGCAGGTGTACTGGTAGCCAGGAATGTACCTAAAAACAGATCACCCTGATGGCCCCATCTTGGCCAAAAACCAAAGGTATCTATGGCTCTAGAATCCCCAATAGAAGGTCCCTGGAATCCAGATTGAAAAGGACCATACCAAGAACAGAACAAATCTAGCCTGTACATTTCAGTTTCCTCACTACAGACATCTTCCCGTGGGGCTGCTCAGCTCAGAGACCTGACATCCTCCTCACTTCCGTAGCACCTGGGCAAACAGAGAACCGACTCTCTCTCAGAATATCTGTCATCCTGGCTAAAAGCCGAAAGGCAGATCAGCTTTGGAATTTCTCTGTCAGAATGAGGACAACTGAAACCGGATACCCTGCCCAGAGGAGTCCTTTCTTTCACTAGAAAGACAAAAAGAAGAAAGGAGGAAGGACCACGGAGAGCCAGAGTGCACAAGGAGCAAAGAGCAGAGGTAGAACCTGCATTCACTGTAGGCATTCGTCCTCAGCATTTGTCCTCAGCCATTGCCACAGCATGAGACCCCAGAGAAAGGCACTGGCTCCTCCCTGCAAGCCTCCCTGCCGATAGAGCTGAACATCGTTGGCACCATTTTATTTCAGTTTGTAGCTGTGTGTGAGACATCCAACTGAGACAAAATCAGGGACAAGTCTCCCCGTCAGTCATGGCCGCCCAGCCGCCTTTGCAGTTCTTCTGTCCTTCCATGTAGCCTTCCTTCAAATACAGCTAATTTTAACTGGTTAAATTATAAGATAGCATCTAACAGGGCTGTACTCCGTTCAGGAGAGACCCCAGATCACGCTAGACAAGGAGTTAACTTTAAGGTATCCAAAAGGAAAAAAAGTAGTTTATTCTTATATTTTGAAGTGTTTTGCTTCTTTCCCCCTCTAAGAGTTTTAGAGTTTCTGGTCTAATATTGAGGGTTCCCTTATTCCGTCTAGCTTTTGTGCAGGATGAAAGACAAGGAATTAGTTCCCTTCATCTGCATGTGGATATCAAGTTTCTTGAAACCATTCATGGAAGACGCTCTTTCCTTCAATGTGTATTTTTTCATCTTTGTCAGAAATCAGGTGATGGGAGGTGGCTGGGTTTGTAACTGGGTATTCTATTCTGTTCCATTCCTTCAATCCCCATGTTTGGGCATTTCTTATGTATGTCTCATTCACAGTCTTACGTTAATCCTATTCAAAGTCGGCAGTTTCCCTCTGACATCCATTCTAGCTTCAGTGTGTGTAGGGTTATGTGTCGCATTGATGATGCTCTCCTCTTTGAACACTTTGAAAAGATCGGTTAGTGATTTTTCATCTACCCGGGAGTGCTCTCATTTTTTTATTTCCCCAAAGCCCCTGCTGTAAGTGGTAACTGGCAAGCACGGAAGTAAGGGCTGTTCCCAGCAAGCTGGAAACTCACACCAAGATGCAGGGCAGGGTCCTGGAGGAAAAATCCCTGTGACATCGGACTCAGAAGCACACTATCCCCAAACTTTCCAGGTCTGTACTCTCCTTCCTCTGAAAATGATCCTCTTCTGCCCTCTGGTGGCCACGATCCGCATCACGCACTGTCAAAGCAGAGTTTTGGGGCTGTCCGTGACTAAGCAAGGAGCAGGCAGAGTGGCGTCCACAGGGTGCTATCAATTGTGGAGAGAGGCTGGGATGTACGTGGTCGCAGTTCTGCTTGGGTCTGTGAAATAATGGAAAGAGATCCTAGAAAGGAACAAAAACGATCCACGGAGCAGGGAAGGGTGCATGGGACCATTTTGTGTCTCATACTTTCTGTCCTTTTTTGTTTTACCCCACAGGTTTTTTGTTCATAAATTATGGTTTCCTTTTTGTGTCTTTAAGGGATTTCTGTGGATGCCATGTGTGTCTAGGTGTGTTTCCTGTGCTTTCCCTTCGGCTCTTGTTTTCATATTTGTTCATTTATTTAGTCCTATTCAGGTTGGTTTGTTGGTTTTTATTTTGTCTTACTTTATTATTTTTCTTTTTATTTTCTTTTCTAAAATGCATGTTTGTTACATAATGAGAGAGTGGGGAGAACAAACATAATCAGAATATTTTGTATGAAAACAATCTATTTTCAACTTTTAAAAATGGTGAAAAAAAGGCTTGCCCACTAGCAGATAGTCTTTTGGAAAGAGTCCTTAGCAAGGAAGGGGCCTCCACTCAAAGAACACTTCCTCCTGCCTTGTCAGATCTTTGTGGTTTCCCTGGAGCACATCAGCACTGCCCACTGTGCCCTTGTCCCTTAATTCCTTCTTGGTAATTGAATCTTCCAAAGTAGGGTACAAACCTTTAAATGTCATTTATCCAGTTTCATTACCTGCAACAACAACAACAACAAAAAAAAATAACTAGAGCCATTTCAGACATTTGGGACTCAACACTTAGGCTTCTGTGAAACTGTACTTCTATATGAAATGCCTGGAGAATTCAACAGAACACACTTCACCTTGGAATGAGAAACTGAGAGTATATGGAAACACTACAAAGAAACTATACTGTCTGCAATCACCTTCCACATCCAGAGCAACCAGGCACAGACTATTCAAACCAGCTAAGTCTGAAATGACGTTTGAGAAACATTGCTAAACACTGCTCCTCAGAAGACGCACTATGTAGGACTCAAGCAATTGTTTGTCAGGAAGCCAAGGATTGGAAAGGGGACCCAGCTCAAAGGTTCATGCCACCCTCCAGAGACCCTGGCATCCCTTGGGTACTTTTCTTTGGAGAACATGAGTAAGAGACATCTTTAGGGACTAGAGATGGAGTTTATTTGTAGGGCACATGCTTAGCGTGTATGAGGGTCTGGGTTCAGTTCCCAGTGTGCCCACATGCACGCGCACGCGCACACACACACACACACACACACACACACACACACACACAAGGTGAAATTGCCCAATTCACATACAAGGATAGGAAGCTGCATTTTTTTTCCATGTGATTCCATATATTTTGTTTGTTTGTTTGTTTGTTTTGTTTTTCGAGACAGGGTTTCTCCACGGCTTTGGAGCCTGTCCTGGAACTAGCTCTTGTAGACCAGGCTGGTCTCGAACTCACAGTGATTCCATATTTTTATAATCCCGAGGCCTGAAATAAAATTGCACAAATGTCAATGGTATATTGAAATCATTCTCATTTCTTTTTATATAGCCTCATTTTGATTTTTTTTTCTGGTGGCCTAAGCATGTGCTTATTCGATCCTGAGGGATCCTCAGATCAGGTAGGGACTTCCAAGTTTGAATGATGTGTTCCATCCTGCCCCTTCATCTCTTCTCTTGGGTCCCATTGTCTCTGCCATCCAGGCACTCCTGGTTGCTCTGTTCCGTGCACATGGTCAATACAGTAACTTTTAACTTGCCCAGCTCTACTGCCTGGGACATGGAATTCCTTTCTGTTTCCTCTCTGAAGGTGGACATTCTTATCTGTCAAAAGTCAAGTCCTATCAATCAATCACCCTAGGTCAAATGTCACCTCCAGAACTTTCCTAGGCCCAACCCTGGGGAGAGTAACCTGGTCTGTGGACTTGTCACAGTTCTTCTTTTTTTTAATATTTATTTTTTTTATTTTATTTTTCTCTGCTCCCCCCCGACACATCCCTCCCTCCCTCAACCCTCCCCCAAGGTCCCCATGCTCACAATTTATTCAGGAGATCTTGTCTTTTTATACTTTCTACTTCCCATGTAGATTATATCTATGTAAGTCTCTCTTAGTGTCCGTATTATTGTCTCAATTCTCTGGGATTGTGGTTTGTAAGATGGTTTTCTTTTGCCTTATGTTTAAAAACCACCTATGAGTGAGTACATGTGATAATTGTCTTTTTGTGTCTGGGTTACTTCACTCAAAATAATGCTTTCTAGTTCCATCCATTTTCCTGCAAAATTTAGGCTGTTGTTATTTTTTTCTGCTATGTAGTACTCCATTGTGTAAATGTACCACATTTTCCTTATCCATTCTTCGATCGAGGGGCATTTAGGTTGTTTCCAGTTTCTGGCTATGACAAATAAAGCTGCTATGAACATAGTTGAGCACATGTCCTTGTGGCACGATTGAGCATCTTTTGGGTATATACCCAAAAGTGGTATTACTGGGTCTTGAGGAAGGTTGTTTCCTAATTGTCTGAGAAATCGCCACACTGACATCCATAGGGCTTGTACCAGCTTGCATTCCCACCAGCAATGCAGAAGTGTTCCCTTTTCTCCACAGCCTCTCCAGCATAAGTTGTCATCAGTGTTTTTGATCTTGGCCATTCTTACAGGTCTAAGATGGAATCTCAGAGTTGTTTTGATTTGCATTTCTCTGATGACTAAGGATGGTGAACATTTCCTTAAGTGTCTTTCAGCCATTTTATATTCCTCTGTTGAGAGTTCTCTGTTTAGGTCTGTGCTCCATTTTTTTTATTGGATTATGTGTTCTTTTGTTGTCCAATTTCTTGAGTTCCTTGTATATTTTAGAGATCAGACCTCTGTCTGATGTGGGATTAGTGAAGATCTTTACCCATTCTGTAGGCTGGCGTTCTATCTTGTTGACCGTGTCCTTTGCTTTACAGAAGCTTTTCAGTTTCAGGAGGTCCCATTTATTAATTGTTTCTCTCAGTGTCTGTGCTGCTGGGGTTCTATTTAGGAAGTGGTTCTCTGTCCCAATGCGTTCAAGCGTACTTCCCACTTTCTCTTCTATAAGGTTCAGTGTGGCTGGCTTTATGTTGAGGTCTTTGATCCATTTGGACTTGAGTTTTGTACATGGTGATAGATAGGGGTCTACTTTCATTTGTCTACATGTTGATATCCAGTTATGCCAGTACCACTTGTTGAATATGCTTTCTTTTTTCCATTTGATATTTTTTGCTTCTTTATCAAA
>PVIU01030116.1:0-16544 GCA_004026605.1 Ondatra zibethicus | reverse complement strand
AATCCCCCAAGCTCTCCCCAGTCCTTCCCTTCTCCCTTCTCTCTCCCACTTTCCCTTTCACCCACCCCCACCTCAACCCCTACCTCTACCCCATCCCCACTCCCGTGCTTCCAACTTTTGCCCCACAATCTTGTTTGCTTCCAATTTCCAGGAGGATCTATATATGTTTTTCTTTAGGTTCACCTTGCTATTTGGTTTCTCTAGGTTTGTGAGCTATAAACTTAATGTCCTTTGTTTATGGCTAGGGTCCACTAATGAGTGAGTACATACCATAATCATCTTCTTGGTTTTGGGTTATCTCACTGAGTATATTGTTTTTTATTTCCATATATTTGCATGCAAAATTCAAGATGTCATTGTTTTTTTATCACTGAGTAGTATTCTAATGTATATATATTCCACACTTTCTTGATCCATTGAGGGGCACTTAGGTTGTTTCCAGGTTCTGGCTATTACAAATAATGCTGCTATGAACATAGTTGCGCAAATGCTTTTGTACTATGATTGGGCATCTCTTGGGTATATTCCCAAAAGTGGTATCGCTGGATCGTGACGAAGGTTGATTCCCAATTTCCCAAGAAAACACCACAATGTGGTTGCAAAAGTTTGCATTCCCACCAGCAATGGATGAATGTTCCCCTTACTCCACATCCTCTCCAGCAAAGGCTATCATTGGTGTTTTTGATTTTAGCCATTCTGACAATAGGATGCCTTTTTGTCTTAATGACTGTGTCCTTTGCCTTACATAAGCTTCTCAGTTTCAGGAGTTCCCATTTATTCATTGTTGCTCTTATTGTTTGTGCCATTGTGGTTATACACAGGAATTAGTCTCCTGTGACCAAGTTTTGCAGGCTACTTCCCACTTTCTCTTCTATCAGGTACAGTGGGGTCGGATTTATATTGAGGTCTTTAATCCATTTGTACTTGAGCTTTGTGCACGGTGATAGATAAGGATCTATTTTCATTCTCCTACAGGTTGACATCCAGTTATGCCAGCACCATTTGCTAAAGATGCTTTCCTTTCTTGTATAATTTCAGCTTCTTTGTCAAATATGAGGTGTTCATATGTTTGTGGATTAAAATCTGGGTCTTCGAGTAGATTCCATTGGTCAATGTCTCTGTTTTTATGCCAATACCAAGCTGTTTTCATTACCGTAGCTCTGTAATAGTTTGAAGTCAGGGATGGTAATGCCTCCAGAAGTTCCTTTATTGTATAGGATTATTTTGGCTATCCTGGGATTTTGTTTTTCCATAAAAAGTTGATTATTGTTCTCTCAAGGTCTATGAAGTATTTTGGTGGGATTTTGATGGGTATTGCATTGAATCTACTGATCGCCTTTGGTAGCATTGCCATTTTTACTATATTGATTCTACCAATCCAGGATCATGGAAGCTCCTTTCCTTTTCTGGTATCTTCCTCAATTTCTTTCTTCAAAGCCTTAAAGTTCTTTTCAAGTACATCTTTCACTTCCTTGGTTAGTGTTACCCCAAGATACTTTTGCTATTTGTGGCTATAGTGAAAAGTGATGTTTCTCTGATTTCCCTCTCTGCTTCTTACCCTTTGTGTATTGGAGGGCTACTGATTTTCTTGAGTTGATCTTGTATCCTGCCACATCACTGAAGGTATTTATCAGCTGTAGGATTTCTTTGGTAGAGTTTTTGGGTCAATTATGTATGAGATCAAATCATCTTCAAGTAGCTAAAGTTTGACTTCTTCCTTTCCAATTCGAATCCCCAAGATCTCCTTATGTTGTCTTATAGCTATTGCTAGAACTTCAAGCACTCTTTTAAAGAGGTATGGGAAGAGTTGACATCCTTGTCTTCTTCCTGATTTTAGTGGAATGGCTTTGAGTTTCTCACCATTTAATTTGATGTTAGCTGTCTGATTGCTGTATATTGCTTTTATTATATTTAGATATAAACCTTGTATCCCTAATCTCTCCAAGGTCTTTATGATAAAGGGGTGTTGAATTTTGTCAAATGCTTTTTCAGCATCTAATGAAATGATCATATGTTTTTTTTCTTTCAGATTATTTATATGATGGATTACATTGATAGATTTTCATATGTTGAACCAGCCCTGCATCTCTGAGATGAAGCCTACTTGATCACAGTGGATGACTTTTTTGATGTGTTCTTGGATTCGGTTTGCCAGTATTTTATTGAGAATTTTTGCATCGATGTTCATTAGTGAGTTTGGTCGGTAATTCTCTTTCTTGGTTGCGTCTTTGTGTTTTTGATGTCAGGGAAACTGTAGCTTCATAAAAAGAGTATGCAATGACCCATCTGTTTCTATTATGTGAAAAACATTAAGGAGTATAGGTATTAGCTCCTCCTGGAAGTTCTGGTAGAATTCTGCATTAAAACCATCTGGTCCTGGGCTTTTTTGTTCGGAGGTTTTTGATGACAGCTTCTATTTCCTCGCAACTTATAGGTCTATTTAAATTGTTCACCTGGTCTTGATTTCATTTTGCCATATGGTATTTATCTAAAAAACTGTCCAGTTCTTTTACATTTTCCAATTTGGTGGCATACAGGCTTTTGTAGTAAGACCTAATGATTCTCTGAATTTCCTCAGTGTCTGTTATTATGTCTCCTGTTTCATTTCTGATCTTGTTAATTTGAGTGTTCTCTCTCTGCCTTTTGATTAGTTTGGATAGGGGTTTGTCGATCTTGTTGATTTTCTCAAGGAACCAGCTCTTTGTTTCATTGATTGTTTGGATTGTTTTCTGTGTCTCTATTTTGTTGGTTTCATCCCTCAGTTTGATTATTTCCAGTCTACTACTCCTCCTGGGTGAGTCTGCTTCTTTTATTTCTAGAGCTTGCAGGTGTGCTGTTAAGTCATTAATGTGTTCTTTCTCCATTTTCTTTATGTGGGCACTAAGTGCTATGAAATTTGCTCTTAGCACTGCTTTCATAGTGTCCCGTAGGTTGAGGTATGTTGTTTCTTTATTTTCGTTGAATTCAATGAAGACTTTAATTTCTTTCTTTATTTCTTCCTTGACCCAGGAGTGGTTCAGTAGTTGACTGTTCAGTTTCCATGAGTTTGTAGGCTTTCTGGGATTTGTATTGTTGTTCATTTCTAACTTTACTCCATGGTGATCTGATAAGACACAGGTGGATGCTCCAGTTTTTTTGTATCTGTGAATGTTTGCTTTTTTACTGAGTAAGTGATCAATATTCAAGAAGGTTCCATGAGATGCTGAGAAGAAGGTATATTCTTTCCTGTTTTGGTAGAATGTTCTATAGATGTCTATTAAGTCCATTTGTGTCATTATATCTGTTAGTTCTCTTATTTCTCTGTTAAGTATCTGTCTGGTTGATCTATCCATTGGTAAGTGAGGAGTGTTGAAATCTCCTATTATTAGTGTGTGGTGTTTGATGTGTGCTTTGAGTTCTAGTAATGTTTTTTTACATATGTAGGTGCTTTTATATTAGGGGCATAGATATTCAGGATTGAGACTTCATCCTGATGGATTATTCCTGTTAAGAGTATAAAATGCCCATCTCCATCTCTTCTGTTGATTTTAGTTTGAAGTCGATTTTGTTAGCTATTAGTATAGCTACACCTACTTGTTTCTTAGGGCCGTTTGATTGAAAAACCTTTCCCGACCCTTTACTCTGAGATAATGTCAGTCATTGTGGTTATTCCTTGTAAATAACAGTATGTTGGATACTGTTTTTGTATCCATTCTCTTAACATGTGCCTTTTTATAGGTGAATTGAGTCCATTGATATTAAGTGATATTAGTGTCTGCAGCACATCTATCCAAGACCTTCTGGCTTTCATGGTTTCCATATAGAAGTCAGGTGTAATTCTGATAGGTTTACCTTAATACATTACTTGGCCTTTTTCCTTTGCAGCTCTTAGTATTCTTTCTTTATTCTGTATGTTTTTTGTTTTGATTATTATATGGCAAGGGATGGGTTTTTTTTGTTCCACTCTATTCGGTGTTCTGTATGCTTCTTGTACCTTCATAGGCATATCCATCTTTAGGTTGGGAAAACTTTTTTCTATACTTTTGTTGAATATATTTTCTAGGCCTTTCAGCTGTACTTCTTCTCCTTCTTCTACCCCTATGATTCTTAGGTTTGGTCTTTTTATGGTGTCCCAGATTTCCTGACATTATGTGATGAGAATTTGTTGGATTTGTTGTTTTCTTTGATTGATGAGTTTATTTTCTTTATTGTATCTTCAGCATCTGAGATTCTTTTTTCTATCTCTTCTATTCTGTTGGTTATACTTGTCTCTGTAGTTCCTGTTCATTTACCCAGATTTTGCATAACCAGCCATCCCTCGGTTTGTGTTTTCTTCATTGCCTCCATTTCAGTTTTCAGGTCTTGAACTGTTTCCATTACATGTTTGATTGCTTTTTCTTGGCTTTCCAGTGTATCCTTGAGGGATTTAGTCATTTATTCTAACCTTTTTTTTAGTCTTCTCATTCATTTCTTTAAAGGAGTTTTTCAAATCCTCTTTAATAATCTCTATCACTTTCATAATGTTATGTTTAAAATCGATTTCTTCTACTTCTGGATTAGGTTGTTCAGGTCTTCCTGTTGCATATTCGATGGATTCTGGTGTTATCATGTTGCTTTTCTGGTTGTTGAATGAGTTCTTGCTTTGGTGCCTGCCCATCTTTTCCTTTGAATATGGTCAGGAGACTCTAGGTGGCTTGGTCCTTTTGTTGTGGCCTGTGTGTACTTGGGGGATTTTTCTTGTTTCTGTCCTCTCTTAGGTCCCTTCAGCACTGGAGTTGGTTCTCAGATCTCCTCTTCCCTGAAGTAGGCTGTGGTGGTGGATCTAAGGACACCCTCCGGATGGCTCTACTGGTACTGGATCAGAGACACTTGCTGGCCAAGGATCTCACAGAGGAAAGCACGAGCTTGGTAGATGCCAGCTCTGTGGAACAAAGAAACCCCTGTAGCCTTGCACTCACAACACTTTCACCAGAGCCTCAGCCCTGAAGCAGGCCTCACAGCACTTTTCATAATACTGTCATAAGACTGAGCCCATCAGCATTCTACCATGGAAGAGGGAATGAATCAGAAGGCCCCAGCCTTTTCTGGAGAGCTAAAGTTAAACATTGCAAAAAGAGTGGAATGCAATGGTACATTTCTCCCCCTCATACAAATTACTACCACCCAGTATCTTCAAAGCAGCCTAAACTAAATACCTTGTATCCAAAAAGGACATCGGAAGAATAGTTAGCACTTTGAAAGAAGAGGTTTGATGGGATATGGAAAGTGATAAGAGAGGAAACTTGATCAAAAACATTTTTATAGATATACTAAGTGATAAAAGAATACAATGAATAAACTTAAAGTAAGGTAAATTGTCAAAGAAAATGTAAAATTAATTGATTTATGTTAAGTATATGGTTTACATTCATATTTTCTCCAATAATCTTTTTGTATATTTGCTTGTTGAAATCCATATCCAAAATATTATATCCTAATAATGAATTAATTTTATACATCACCTAAAACTACTTTATACATCTAAGTTTTTTTCTCATAATTTTCTTTTTTATTTAAATAAAAAAATTCATTTATTTTACAAACCAACCAGTTTCTCCTCCCAGCTAAGGAGGTGGCTCTAGATAGACCACACAACACCCTACCAGTCCAGATAGATCCAGGGCCATGCACTCTCCCTCCTCCATGTTATAAAGAAAAGGAAACTGCCTGGGTCACACAAGTTGAGGTGGCTCGAAAAGAAAACAGATGGTGTCACCTTCCAACTGTGAAAATTCTTCTCCCACAATTGATGGGTCAACATTTACTGTATTGGATCCATCGCTCCTCTCCCATGGGGGCTAAGAAATTCAAGGACTTACTCCCGAGGTCACCCTTAAAAATTAGTCACACCAGTCAACTTATTGACCAAACAACAACAACAACAAAAAGCCAGGTGTATCAATTGGTGAATGCTTACCAGAGAAAAGGTACCCGGCCAAGAGGAATCTGCCCTGAAATGTGTTAGGAAACAGGTTTCACTGAAGTCAGATTGGGCAAATATGGTTATAAATACTCACTAGTCTTTGTAGATACTTTCTCAGGCTGGACGGAGGCATTCCCAACTAAACATGAGACTGTGCACATAGTAGCCAAGAAGATTCTTGAAGAAATTCTTTCCAGGTTTGGTGTCAGATAATGGACCTGCTTTCATCTCTCAGGTAAGTCAAGGAATAGCCACCACACTGGGAGCAGAATGGAAATTACATTGTGCATACAGGCCCCAGAGTTCAGGACAGGTTTAGTGTATGAATTGGAACCTAAAAGAGACCCTCACCAAATTACCCTTGGAGACTGGTGGGACTTGATGGCCCTTCTTCCTTATGCTCCATTTATGGTTAGGAATACCCTTACCAGTTGGGTTTAACTCCCTTTGAGATTATGTATGGACACCCACACCCTATTATCTCCAGCCTGCAGTCTGAACTCACCACACACTGTACCCCCCAAGGACTCCTGTTGGGCCTGTTCTACCTGCCTAACTCCTTATGTGCATATACACATACTTAGCACCACCTCAAAACATTGCATCTTAGTTAGACTCATCCCCAAAGTGACCTAACATGAGGCTGATTTTCTAGTCCCAGGGTCAATAGCTCCTCTTCACAGGACAAAAACAGAGAGCCCTTTATTACATTCACCCTGGCTACCTTCCTTGGGCCAGGGTTAACGCGATTAGGCACAAGACCACAGCCCTAGTCACCCAACAGGCTGGATACCAGAGTCTGTATAAGTCCATTGATGAGGACATCCAGCACCTCAAGTCATTTATCTTGAGTCTGGAAGCCTCCCTAGACAGCTTTGCTGAGGTAGTCTTACAAAATAGAAAAGGATTAGATCTGTTGTTTCTTCAACAAAATGGCCTATGTATGGCCATAGGAGAAGAATGCTGCTTCTATGTCAATAAGTCAGGGGTGATTAGGCAAACAATGGCTAAAGTACAGGACAGTCTGTTATGCAGACAAAAAGAACATGAGACTTCCCAAGGATAGTTTGAGACCTGGTTTTCATCATCCCCTTGGCTAACTACATTAGTAACTGGATTAATGGGGTCAATAATAACACTCCTGTTGCTGTTAACATTTGGAGCCTGCATCATAAATATTCAGTTCATGAAGCAAAGATTGGGCACAATACAGCTAATGGTCCAACGGAGCTATATCCCCTTCTACCCCCTTAATATCAGAGAAAAAAGGTACATAGCCCCTGCTTGGTCCTAAGGGGAACCAAGATTGGTCCCCCAAGTTACAAGAGAAGTGAGAAATGTAAGGACATGGAAAATTAAAAAAAAAAAACTTTGCAAGTTCAAGAGCTGGTTGAAAAACAGTATGTCTAACTAAGACACTGAGTTTGAGTAAAAAACCACAAAATGTTCCAAGATACTACCACCTGTTGACACCCAGCTTTAAGGTCTAGACAGAAGCAGAAGTAACTGCTAAGGGGAGGGTGGGGGGTCATGTACAGAAGCAGAAGTAGCTTCTTAAAGGAGGAAGCGGGTATGCAGAAATAGTCCACACCCTTCGTTTAGCAAGACCAACACCCTTGACCCAAAATGAACCCAGCTAGCAGTTTTTGCCTATATATATCAACCCCAAATGAGGAATGGGAGCTCTCCCTACTGTGCTGTGTTGTATGTAGTGGCTGAGCTCCCAGCTTGACTGGAGAATAAACCTTGCTTTTGCATTCTAGACTTGGCTGGATTCCGGTGGTCTCTCTGGGGGTCTCAACTTGGGCACAATACAGGTTACCAAAATCCAGCTAACCACACACATAATAAAGACAACAAAAGAAGCAAAACAAAACAAAATATATTTTCTGGGTTTTACTGATCACATCTGTTATAGTTAGGGTTGCTACTGCTGTGGTAAAACACCATGACCAAAGCAACTTTGGGAGGCAAAGGTTTATTTTACTCACAGTTGCATATAATAATTTATTACCAAAAACACTGATAACAGAAACTCACACAGTGCAAGAACCTGGAGGCAGAGGTCATGGAAGGGTGCTTCTTACTGGCTTGCAGTCTGTGAGTCTCCCTGCTTTCTTATAGAACCCTGGACTACCAGCCCAAGGATGCCACTGCCCACAATGGGCTGGTGTTTCCCCCATTGATCATTATGTGAGCAAATGCCTTTCATCAAGACCTTATGAAGGCATTTTTCTTAGTTAAGTCTACATCCTCTTTGAAGGTACTAGCTTGAGACAAATTGACATGAAACTAGTCAGTACAATTTCTTGATAGAATTTTTCAAAAGGCTGTCTTCTTTACTCTACACTTCCTGTAAAATGACAGATATAGAAGTTTCATCAGATTTAAATTTATCAAACCTTTTATTAAAGAGTGGTTAATTGACATTTTACCAATGAGACTCTCAATTCCCAAGACCCCAATTTTAGTCATGTAATGATTAAACTTTGAAGTCATAAGTTCTCAGTAGTTCATTATATTGGAAATTATGAAAATAGAGCAGGGAGGCATGAATGGCACCAAGAAAATTGTCCTCCAGATACAAAAAGACTGATGTACCTTAAAACTCATGGAGCCCATAGCAATATATATATTAACCTTGCACAGATTTTAGTCAGTGCTGAGATGGGTAAGTGGGCATGAGCTCTCATCCATAACCAAGAAGTTCTTGCAAAGGAAAAATTAGTTTTCTCCAAGGGAAAATACAAATCACACATAAGGACAGGCTCCACACTTACCTGTTGATGACTGACCCAAAATGAATTCAATACCATCTTTGGAGGCTTTTACATTGTTTTTTTTTTGTTTGTTGTTTGTTTATTTATTTGTTTGTTTCATATCATTATGCTTGGACAATTTCAACCTTATTGGTCTTATGCTTGTATATCATTGTTTGTGGTATTACAGTGTGTTTTTAATGCATTTTCTTTAAATTCTGATTTCTAAGGTTTTTGTTGTTGTTATTTGCCTGTTTGCTTTCTAAAGAGGGAGACAAAGAAGGTATAGAGTTGAATGGGTAGGAGATTATCTAGAAGATGATGAGGAAGTGTAAACCCTGACCAGAATATACTGTATGAAAAATTATTTTGAAGAAATATTGAAATATAGTACTCTTACATAAAATTATCAAAATAACATTTTAAATTTTTTAAGGGAGTTTTTCTGACTTTTAATGGGGAACTAAAGTTGAATTTGTTGATGTTTTCAACCTATAGTTATTCATTTAATTATTCTCATTCTAAATTTTTAAAAATAGTATCATTTTTTATTTTGTGTCTATGAATGTTTCACTTGCATGTAAGTGCATGAGCATAGTTCCTGCAGAAGTCAGAATAGGGAATCAGTTACCCCAGAACTGAAATTACAGATCGCTGTAATCTACCATGTGGGTGCTGAGAACTGAAATAGGTGTTCAAGAGCATCAAGTGATATTAACGCCTGTACCATCTCAACAGCACCAAAGATGTACTTCTGAGTGTTTCTTACCTGAAGAGGCATTTGTCAGACAATGTCAGAATAAGTGATTTCAAAGAGAAGCTTCAACTTGTAAAGAAGATGCACATAAAAAGTCATGTAGTCACTTAGTTACCACTTCTAGATGTCTGTATTTTTGTGTATTGAGTTAACTTCTCCCCTAATATAGTTTTCCTCCTACTTAAAATGACATCCATTATCTTCCTTTGTTGTCAGACATTTGCATTTTCCTTTACTTTTTAAAAATACTTTTATGAGGTACAGTGTTCTAGATTTCTAATAAATATTTTTATAAGGTACAGGGTTCTGATTTTAACTCATTGTTTTCATTCAGCACTTATTGATTTTATTCACTATTTTTCACTTATGTTCAACAAAAATTCTATTTTTGCCCTAATTTTTGATCCTTCTATACTTTAGTGTCTCTTTTGTTTTTAGATAATTTAAGAACTTTCTCTCTATCCCAAATGTGAACAGTTTGAGTGTGAGATACTGTATTTCTTTTTTTTCTTTCTTTTTTTGTTTTCTTTTGTTTTTTTTTTTTTTTTTTTTTTTTTTTTTTTTTTTTTTTTTTTTTTTTTTTTTTTTTTTTTTTGAGACGGGGTTTCTCTGTGTTGCTTTGGAGCCTGTCCTGCTGTATTTCTTAATGAGTTTTTACACAATTTAGAAAACATTCAACTATTATTTTTCTGTGTTCCTCACTACTCTGCATTGGAGATTCTTGATGTTTTTCCACAACACACTGATTTATTTCTTACTTATTTACTTTTTCTTATTTTATTTTTAATAGATTTTATGATATTCCTTTAGTGTGCCTTTTTGTTGTAATAAAAACCATGACCAAAAGCAACAGGAGAAGAAAAGTGTTTATTTGGATTCCATATTTTGATCATAGTCCATTATGAAATGATGATACAATAGGAACCTAGATGATACAATAGGAACTGAAGCAGAGACCATGTGAAAGCATTAACTAATAGCTTGCTCTCATGGATTCCTCAGCTTTCTTATATATTCCTAAAACCACCCTCCCAGGGGTGGCACTGTTCACATTGGGCTTTGTCCTTCCACATCAATCATTAATCAAGAAAATGCCTTCACAGGCTTACTTAGAGGAAATCAGTTGGAAGCTTCTTTTCAATTGAGGTTCCTTCTTTTTACATGACTCTAGCTTCATTATGCTGACAAACACCAAGCAAACAACTAGCACAACTTTCTAGTTCCTTAATATGTTTTCTGAAACATTAAATATGCTATTAATAACATATCATATCTTAATGTATACACACAAATATTTTTCATATAAAGCATTGTAATATTTATGTTTAAAAAATTGGTTTGAGCTGGGCAGTGGTGGTGCACGCCTTTAATCCCAGCACTCAGGAGGCAGAGGCAGGCAGATCTCTGTGAGTTCGAGACCAGCCTTGTCTACAGAGCTAGTTCCAGGACAGGCTCCAAAGCCACAGAGAAACCCTGTCTCAAAGAAACAAAAAACAAAAAAAAGAAAAAAAAAGAAATTGGTTTGAATATTTTATGTATCCAATGTCTTTACCAATCTAAATATATAGAATATAATTACAATAAATATTTTTAATACCTTTGTATGTTAAGTGTTTGACCTGTGTTACTTCTGGCATAGTTTCAATTTTCATTTTCTTCTTGTTATAGTAAACAAAGTCTTGTTTCTTCCCATGCTTGATAATATTGTAAAAATGCTAAATATCACTAAATTCACCATATTTATATAAATATGTATCTTGTGTACTTAATATATGTAAGAGGAGCATCAATATTGTAAATGTTTTGATCATTTCATAACTTGCTTTTAAAATTTTGGATCAGTTTAGTTTAATATTCTTTCAATAATATGCAAATACCTTCTAGATGCTCAATCCTGTCTTAGTTACTGTTTTATTTCTGTGAAGAGACACCATGATCAAGGTAAAACAAAAGTATTTTATTAGGAACTTACTTACAGTTTTAGAGGTAAGTCCATGATCATCATGGCAGAAGGTAGACAAGCAGAGATTTATATCTTAACAGGAAAAGAGAGAACTGATGTGGGCTTTTGAAGTCTTAAAGCCTTAAAGCCTACCCTCAGTGATATATCTCCTCCAACAAGGCCACACTTTCTCCAACAAGGTCTCACATTTTCCAACAAGGCCACACTTTCTAATTTTTCTCAAATAGTGCAATATCCTTGTCACTAAGCATTAAATGTAAAACTTTATGAAGATGGGGAATTTGCATTTAAACTATAACAAGTTATCTTGATAAAAATTTAATATGTGTAAAATATATGGAAATAAAATCTATGAAGAAATTAGGTAGCAATACTATTTAACAAACATTTGATTTTTTACCAACATTTTGAATTCATCCCTTCAGCAATAATGCCAGATGTTAGTGAATGGAAATAGTCCTAGTTATCTCAATTCTCTCTCCTTTCTTCTAAAATCATTAATTTAGAATAAGATACAAGCCAAGAAACATGAATGCGGTGGGAATGATGGTAATTGCTGGATGAAAGAGATGATCAAATAGTTTTTGACAATCAATGAGTCATGGGTGATCATTAGGTAACTTTTGTTTACACAAATGAGCAAGTTTCTTCAGGTTAGTTTCTGTAACATTTGTCTCTCACAGTGCCTGTTACATTTGGAAGATCATTTTTGTCATAATTAAGACAGTAGGTTAGGGGTAAATAATCAGTTTATAGTTATGATCATTGAATACTGAGATAAAAACAATGTCCAACTATAGATTTATATACCAGATTATAAAACATAAGTTATTAATTAACATGTATTTCTTTTCAATGTGTAAATTTTGCATTGCTATATTATCCATATTATCTGTAATCCCTTGCTTTTTTGCATTGGTGGTCTATGAGTGTGGTATATACATACTTAGGTATGAGTGCATATGCTTGTATTCATATCCAAAATATTAGAAAAGGACCTTAGATATCCTACTCTATCACTCTTCTATTTACTCTCTTTAGTAGATTATCTTACTGAACAGGAAGTATGCAAGCAGCTGGCAGTCCTCAAGCACTGGTGATCCTTCTGTGTCTGTTCCCTACCTCAATTGGGTTACATAGACATGTTGTAAGTCATGCCTAGTTTTTCATGTGAATATATGATATGAACTCATATTCCTAGGATTCTGCTATGGCATGCTTTCTTTTCCAGTCCTCTGGCTTTGAATTAGCTATCCCTCTCTCTATTTTCTGAGTGTAGTGGTTGCCAGTATGTGACACTGTACCTCATGGCAACATCTTTAAAATCTTCCATTTAAAATCTATTAAATTGGTAAAATGTCATTTAGAAAATAAATCAAATGTCTTATATCACCCCATACATTAAGAGTAAACTATGAGTAGTATGAGATAATATATTCCTTTTGTAATAATTTCATAGTGGCCAGATTATTGTTTATTTCACCTATACTAAAGTAATTCCTTTTTTATTTTTAGTAGTTTTATTAGACAAAAATATTTCATGACACATCCATTTCATAGATGGCAAAAGACTCATAAATGCTATTTAATTTAGTAAAAGGGACTCAAACACATCATAAAAATCTCACATAAGCATCCTAGTCATGATTAACACATACCCTTCTTTGTTACATATGGCACCAAAACATGGGGCTTACCAGTGATCCAAGAAATGCACAGAAGTGTGGCCAGGCACACAAGGTGTACGTGAGGGACCCCGCAAGAAAATTACGCTTCAGGCAGAAAGGTGAGAAATGAGTGCTCAGAAATAAATAGTAGATAATATAAAAGGAAAGCAATAGGTGAGGAAAATTGGGAGTAAAACTGTAAATATGGGAAAAGGAAATAGTATTCAATTATTGGCACAGTTGTTTGAATGTATTTTGATAGCTAGAGGAACTGAAATGGAGCAGAAACGAAGGCAGAAATTTTTAAGAGTTCATAAATATTATATTACTACCCCTGCACTGCCTCCTTTTGTCTGCTCCAGGATTTGGAGAGGCTAACCTGAGGCCTTGCCTTCACCCCAGCAAGCAGCAATGCTTTGTTCACTGAGCCACCACCTCTATTGCTGCTGAATGGGTGGGAAGAATGAAGGAAATGTGGTGTTTGGCCTAACAATGTCCTAGGTTACCACTGAGATTGTGGAAGTCCATGCACACATGCTGTAGCCAGCTGACTGTGACCCATGCTGTGCAGTGGAACCAAGAGAGGCATGAGACAAAAACTTTAAATTTAAAGGGCTATACCTCCCATAGTCAGAGTCCAGAATCGGTCAATGAAAATGCCTAGAGGCTATTCGGCTCATGAGCCAAGGAGCCTATATGGATAAGTCTATGGCTTTTAACAGAGGGGAGGATTCAGGAATTCACATATTTTTGTGATTACAAGATTTAAAGTAAAAAAGCAAGGATAGTAAACAATGACACCTGAGATCCTGTGAATTTGTCAGTCATCTCTAACTCTAGCCTCTGATGGGACCGTTAAATGTAAAAAAAAAAAAAAAAAAAAAAAAAAAAATGACTTGTGCCCAGGCACAGCAAACAGTGAAGAACCAGCACCTCCTGGTCCCAGGTCCCAGGTGGGACAATGTCAAGTGGAGAACATGGCTTGTGTCCTACCACATGTCTAAGCTTCAGCTATGAGCTTAGCCTGACCTGAGAGCCAAGCTGCAAAAAGATAGCCTCACAGAACTGCACCTTCAGGCCAGTGTCTGTGAAAATGTAAATAAGTAGGTTAAATATGCTTTCTTTTTTCATACATATATATATATATATATATTGCTTTTGTTGTCAAAAATCAGGTGTTCATAGGTATTTAGATTGATATCCATCGGTTCTTTGATTCAGTTCCATTGGACCTCCTGTCTGTGTTTATGCTAGTAACAAGCTGTTTTCAGTACTTTAGCACTATGATAGTAGAGTCTAACATCAGGGATTGTGGTGCCTCCAGATGTTTCTTTATTGTACATGATTATTTTGGCTGTCCTGGGATCTTTTGTTTTTCCATATGATGTTGAGTATTGTTCTTTAGAGGACTGTGAAGAATTTTACAGGGATATTGATGGACCTTGCATTGAATCTGTAGATTGCTTTTATTAAGATTGTCATTTTTACTATGTTAATTCTACCTACTCACAAGCATTGGAGATTTTTTTCATTTTCTAATGTCTTACTCAATTTCTTTCTTCAAATATTTAAAGGTCTTGTCCTTTTCTACTTCCCATGTAGATTAGATCCATGTACGACTCTCTTAGGGTCCTCATTGTTGTCTAGGTTCTCTGGGATTGTGAATTGTAGTCTGGGTTTTCTTTGCTTTATGGCTAAAAAACACTTTTGAGGGAGTACATATGATAATTGTCTTTCTGGACCTGGGTTACCTCACTCAATATGATGTTTTCTATATCCATCCATTTGTCTGCAAATTTCAACATGTCATTATTATTTTCCACTGTGTAGTATTTCACTATGTAAACGTACCAACTTTTCCTTATCCATTCTTCATTCGAGGGGCATTTAGGTTGATTCCAGGTTCTGGCTTTGACAATAATGCTGCTATGAACATAGTTGAGCACATGTCCTTGTGGTATGACTGAGCATCCTTTGGGTATGTACCCAAAAGTAATATTGCTGGGTCTTGAGGTAGGTTTTTTCTTAATTTTCTGAGAAATCACCATATGGGTCTGCAAAGCAGCTGTACCAGTTTTCATTCCCACCAGCAATAGAGGAGTGTTCCTTTTAACCCACATCCTCTCCAGCAAAAGTTGTCATCAGTGTATTTGTTCTTGGACAATCTTACAGGTGTAAGAAGGAGTGTCAGGGTTATTTTGATTTGCATTTCTCTGATGGCTAAGGATGTTGAGCATTTCCTTAAGTGTCTTTCAGCCATTTTAGATACATCCATTGAGAGTTCTCTGCTTAGGTCCGTACCCTGTTCTTTATTGGATTATTTGTTCTTTTGATGACCTATTTCTTGAGTTCTTTGTATATTTTGGAGATCAGCTCTCTGTCCAATGTGGGGTCATTGAAGATCTTTTCTCATCCTGTAGGCTGCCATTTTGTCTTGTTGACCATGTCCTTTGCTTTATAGAAGCGTCTCAGTTTCAGGAGGTTCTGTTATTATTGACCGTTTCTTTCAGTGTCTGTTCTACTGGGGTTATATTTAGGAAGTAGCCTCTTGTGCCAATGTGTTCAAGTATATTTCCCATTTGCTCTTCTATGAGGTTAGGTGTAGTTGGTTTTATGTTTAAATCTTTGATCCACGTGGACTTGACTTCTGTACCTAGCAATAGAAATGGATGTATTTTCATTCTTCTACATGTTGATATCCAGGTATGCCAGCACCATTTGTTGAATATGTTTTCTCTTTTCCATTTCCCTGTTAGCTAGACAGACTTGCAACTTAGATTAGGAAAACAGTTTACAAACATTTAATAAAATGTTCAATTGTGAATACCTTATTTAAAATGTCCTATGGGAACCCTGAGGCACTAAGTGAAATTCTTAAAAGCAACAGTGATCCAAATTCCAGTCGACAACGTACAGAAGTTGCCAGACAGGTACTCACCCCAGTAGAATATGCTATAGAAAAACAGAAAATGCATTATATTAATTATGATCAGTCTTAGCAGGCATGTATATTTATTCCTACAGCAATTTTGTGGTGTAGGAGGTCCTTCTGTATTTGTGTTGCTTTCATTGGTTGAATAAAGAAACTGCCTTGGCTTTTTGATAGGCAGAACTTAGATTGGTGGGGAAAAGAGAACTGAATGCTGGGAGAAAGGAGGCAGGCAGAGAGAGCCACCATGGAGTCATCAGGGTCAGACACGCTGAAATTTTCCTGGTAAGCCACGACCTCGCAGTGCTACACAGACTAATAGAAATGGGTTAGATCAAGATGTGAGAGTTGGTCAAGAAGAGGCTAGATATAATGGGCCAGGCAGTAATTTAATTAATGCAATTTCTGTGTGGTTATTTCAGGGGTTAAGCTAGCTGGGCGGCTGGACACGGCCCACTTCCTCCTTATACTACAGATTGGCTACCCAACATGGTAAACTGACTCCACATAAAACCTGAGAGGGCTTAA
>PVIU01030115.1:0-16550 GCA_004026605.1 Ondatra zibethicus | reverse complement strand
GCCCCCAAGGTGCAGTTGAAGAGCAGAAGGTGGGAGAAGATGAGTTAGGAAGTTAGGACCGTGAGGGGCTGGTCCACCTACTGAGACAGTGTGCCTGAACTAATGGGAGCGCACCAATCCAGCTGGACTGGGACTGAATGAGCATATGATCAAACCAGACTCTCTGAATGTGGCGGCGAAAGTTGGCAGATGGAGAACCTATCAACAATGACACCAGGACCTATCTCTTCTGCATGTATTATCTTTTTGAGAACCGAGTCTTTTTGAATGCACTCCTTCCTAGGCCAGTAGGGATGGGGGTGGGCCTTGGACTTCCAACAAGGCAGGGCACCATGCCCTCTTTCAAGGAAGAAGGGGGAGGGAGGAGGGGTGGGGAGGTAGTGGGAGGGGACCGGGAGAAGGGGAAGAAAGATAAAAATTTTATTTCTTTAATTATGTTTTTGAATGGAAAAAATAAAACAAAACAATATATGGAAAAAAATAAATAAAATAAAATGTGCTAAGTTTCACTTGGCTCATTTTCTTTGCTATAAAATGTTAAAAAAAAACTTCACATTAAGTATTTTATTTAATGAATGGTCACAGGAGTATTTTGTACCTATGTAAGTTGGATTCTGGTGACAATGGGAAGAATGGAATACAGAGAGGGGAAGGAAGGCTGGAGTTCTGTGCTCAGTTGGCATCAAATTTGTCAAATGTCAAGGCTCTTAGAAGCATTTAGCTTCATAGCCCAATGCCTGATTATCACACAGAACAACTAGGGGTTGATTCCAAATAATACACGCATAAACTTCTCTCTGGCTATGACGTTGGATAGTGTGGAACATATTAAAATACATGGGGCTTTGCTTGAATCATTTTCTTTCCTATAATGTTTTTATAGCTTCTCATTTGGCATACTATTTAATGAAGTAAAATACTAGAAAAAGAAATTATAACTCTATACTTTGGAAATATAGTGCTTTTCCTTTTCAAAAAGAGTGTTGCCCAGAGTTAGCTCTTGGCATAGCTCACTGACACAACCAACCTCTGAACGGCAGGGACCCTGGGATGAGAAATTCAGTATTCCAGGCTAGCTTTGTAACCTTTATGTAACTGTTGCCTTGGTGCCATACCATATTAATTATATGTTCTACTTTTTATATTTTCTCTTTGCTAAATTACTGTGTATATGTTACATGCGGAATATTTTCTTTCTTCAGTGGACCTTACCATGCTTAACGTTTCTGTAGTTTTTGGATATATTATGAAAAGGTTTTCAATTACAGTTGGAGAACAGGGTCTAATAAATCACAGAGTTGGGAAATTTTATATGGGAAAAGTCATGCCCCATGTATTTGCCATTTCAAAAATATATCATTCACCCATAAAAATATTTGGGTTATAAAAAGGGGTTGGACATACTATATGATTATATTCTTGAACTGGCTGAGCCTTAGAAAATTGTGGCTTTATTCATATTGTGATTCCATCCATGTTACCTGATCTTCAAGGGTTTTCTTCCTTTTACTTTACTCTTTTCGCCATTTGAGATTGTAATGAGAATGCTGTGTTCTTCTTTTAACCTTAAGTAATAATTCACTATGACTAAATTCCTCTCAGTTTTGCTGACAAGCATGTCACCAACAAAAGAGCATTCAGTGATTATTGCGTCTGACCCTGCTCTGTCAGACTTAGGGGCACACACCAGAGGAACATGTTCTGATCCTCTCAATGGAGGAACTCAAAGGGAAACATGAAATAATAGCATCCTAATGATATTCTGTTTCAAATCCAAGAATTTTACATGACCCCTTTTTAATCTTCACTTTGTAAGAATTTTCCCCTTTCTCCTAAGGACAATGGGTTATGAGAACAGAAGCAAAGCAAATCAAAAATATTCCAGGCTGAAAGGCCAGCCAAAACAAACTCTATCCAAAATGAGTATTATATACACATTTGAGAAGCATATCATTTTTCCCTGCTCCCTTTATAATTTCAGTTCTGCAGAGTAATAGTTACATTTAAAGCCAAACTGAACTTCTGTGGTTCTTTCAGGTCTTTGGGCATCACCTCTGGGACACAGCAGCAGAAATCTAGGACTGTATGTACCAACAAGTCACAGAAGCTGAGCAAGCAGGCTAAGCCATGGAAGTTCTAAAGATAGAAAAATAGACTTTCAGAGACAAACCCAGAGATAGCAAAGAGAAAGTGTTGCTGGTCAGGAAATGGGACAGTGTTCACAGTTCTTGGGAGGTTGTTAGAGCAAAGCACCCCAAAATGTGGAGGCAAAATCGGTGAAAGGAAGAGAGACCATTTTAGACTTTTTTTTTCTCAAAGTCCCTATACAATAAGAGAGAATTAATATGTGGTCATTTTATTCTCAATTTCAATTCATCTCAAGTAAACCATCTCAATTAAAATTATTTTATTTATTTAATAATACCACATTACTTCATTTTGGATCAGTAGAATTAGCCTTTGTCTCTAAGTATTAATAATGTATTTAATTAACTTTGTTTCATAACATTTCCTATGAATGACAAGAGATATTTTCTGTTATTATTATATACAGTTTCTTCTTAATACTATATGAAATATATTTAAAGTAAACTTTCTTAAACAGCTATTTTAGGCAAAGTAATTTTAATGGGAAAATATATAACAATATAGTGAAAATCCTGAGGATGAAACTTATAACTGACATTGGGGAATGTTGTTTTGAGCACTATGATATATACACTTTTAGTCATATACACACGTACTATCCTCATAAATTTTAAGCTATATTTATTTTCATATATATTAATATTATACATGAACACAAAACATGATATTGCAAAAATGAGGAAAATGGTATCTACCTTCAGCTTAATTGTTTTCCTATCTGGTGACATACTTTGGCTTTGAAACAATTGAATTTGGAGTTAGTAGTCACAAAGAGCAACAATAAGTTCATTTATGTTCCCTTTGGACTCATAATTTGTCTGAATACACTAAATTAACTTGTTTACCGAAATGACTGATGTTGAGATGGCTATTCATGTTATTCTGATGTATGCCAATAGCATTGGTTAATTTCCATCTTCTGACTGACAGAGGTAAAGAGAAAGAAAGAGTTTTCCATCCTTTTCATAAGGCAAGATGACAATATTATTTTAGAATATTGAAGCAAAAATATAAGAAATTGCATAATAGTCAAGTCAGGGAAATCAATCTATTTTCTAATAATGGAATTTGTTTGGCTTTTTTTTCTCACTGGACAATATATTCAACTCTGTGCCTAGTTAGTATTGCAATATTTAGACCACTTTTTAAATAATTTAAATAGTTACAATTAATGCACATTATATTTATGGAGCTCAAAAAAGTTTAGCAATTTACACATATTTATATTTATAAAACAAACAACTCATTGAATAAGCTAGACCTTGGCATCTCAGAAACCGCCTTACTGTTGTAGCAATGTGACAAAGACAGCTTTTATCCTGACTTGAAGTAAAGTCAATTTGTTGCAATATTTTTGGAAATTATTTAAGAAGAATAAATATAAGATATAATATTTTCAGCTAGATATAATCAGAAGTAAATTTTTGAGATTCAACATTATATGTATTAATAAAATTGTATATCATTTTATGCTGCATTTTATGCCATTTGTGAAAAGACATCCAACCTCAATGAAAAAGGAGAATAACAAGTTAAAACAGATATTATTTCTATTTATCGCTCTGGTAAGATTAAGATGTAAACAATTCAGTATGTTCATAAGAATTCCTGGAAACTGGAACTTGGGAGCAGTTGACAAAATTACAAACATTAACCATTCCTATGTATGAATTTATATTGCAGATAGCATTAAACAGTTAAAACTACAAAATGCTGTATTGTTTAATGCTGCATATTTGTAACTAAAAGACATTAGATTTATGCAAAGTTCTCTAAAAAGTTTCACACCTTATAACAGAAGAGCATTCACATCAATGATCATTGTTACTCTTTTCCTAACAGCTAGGAACTGGAATAAGCCTTAATGGCCATCAACTGATAACTTGTTATATACATCAGAGTTCTACAGAGCACTTTAAAAAAAGTGAAATTATTAAATTCACAGGAAAATTGATATAACTGAGTGAAATAATCCCGCCTCACAAAGACAAACACTGAATGTTCTCTTGGCTTGAAGTTTTACATATTTAGTCATAACTTAGAGGGACATATGTAGAAGACAGAAAACAAAACATAAAAGTTGAGTTGGTGTGCAAAGGATTGTGAAAAGAGCAATAAAATGAAGGTAATACGAAAGTAGATTACTAAGATTAGTAGGACCGCAAAAAAAATAGAAATAGGTAAAGGTATAGAACGAGATAGAGTCAACCAAAATCAGGATATATAGAGAAATCAAATAGAGTCCTACAAATTTATGATGTTGCTGTGAAATCCTATATGTTGTGAGTATGTGTTGTTAACGTTGTTTGATAAAGCTGCTTTGGCCTATGACAAGGCAAGATAGAGCCAGCTGGGAAATCCCAGCAGAGACACAGGTGAAGAAAGGCAGAGCTTTGGAGATATCAGTCAGCTGCCAAGAAAATAAGACATGTAGAAAATGAAGTAACTCCATGGTCACGTGAAAGTGCATTGATTAATAGAAATGGGTTAAATTAAATGAAAGAGCTAGTGATAAGTCTAGCCATCAGTCAAACATTTATAATTAATATTAAGCCTCTGAATGATTATTTCATAACCGGCTGTGAGGACCTGTGAGCAGGAGAGAAAACGGTTCAAGACAGGACAGAGGAAAAGCTTCTGGCTACATGCGGTAACTAAAGATTTAATTATTTTAAAAATATTTTAATGAAGGTAACTTTCATGAATAAACAGTGACTTTCCAAATATCCATATCTTTAAACCAAAGTCCCACACATACACATGTAATAACAATTAAAGGAATGAGGTCATATGTTTGTAAGAAAGTGAGGGCAGGTCATATAAGGAAAGTTTGGAGGTAGGTAAAGGAAGTAGGGGACTATAATATATATAGTAGTAACATGCTACTACCCTTGGTCAACCAATAAATTTACATCCATACTCAAATCCACAAGAAAGGTCTCAAATGGCCAGATGTTGAGAGAAAGGATTGGAGATAAGAAATAAAGAGGACAAATTGCTAAAACTGGGAGGTCTTACATAAGCTGATGAAATATGCCAAACATTTCTTACATAGTATTTATAGGACAAAATTGCCAACATCAACAGAGAGCTAAATTACACTATGTTTGTAACAAGAGCACAGGCTACTTCAAACATAGCTGCCTTACAACTCATAACCACACCCCAGCATGAAGAATGCATCCAGAGAGAGGCATGAACCTGATACTTTTGAGGCAATGGCTCCTGCCCTGGGCTGAACCTTGCTAGGACCTCTCATGGAGAAGGACACAGAACTAAAATTCCTTTTGTCCTTTCTTCAGGACCTCTGAGACAGTCTTGAGTCATTCTGACTCACAACATCCCTTATTGCTGAACACATCACAAAATAGGATGCTGCACATAAATAAATCAATATGGAATTAAGTTAGAAACTTCCATCCTTGTGGCTAATGTTCATAGTGTCCTCACATTGTGTGCTATGTAAACTTTTGAAAGAGGAAACATACTGACGGTTTACCTAGCCTAGATTCTGAATACTACAATAATGTTCCGCCTGGTAAGATATTGCAATTTGTACAACAGGAGCACCATTGTTTAGGGTGGCAACCAACTATATTCTGATTGGAACTGAGACTTCATCCACAAGAAGAAATACATACCTAGTATTACAAATCTGGTCAAATATTTATGAATAGAGACATAGCTCAGGCCCTAGGAAAATAACTGCTATTGGTATTAATCTAAAGGTATAGTATTCCGCTGCCTTCTAAATTTCTTTGTTTATACCTTTAAATAGCACCGTTATCTGCATTTTCTCAGAGAAGCTTCTTTTCACAGTGGGTGATAGTTAATATGGAGATTCATAACTGATGAAGAATCAATGACTATTGAGTGGTCAGATCTAAACAAAACACTAGTATCACCCTCTCCAAAACTCCAGAGGTGTTTAAAAAAAAGAGGCCAGAAAGAATATAAAAACTGGAACATGGGAAAAATTATGAAAATAACTCTCCTTTACATATAACGTGATTCATGCATTGTGAACACATAGAAGCTATGGCTGCCTTCAAAATAGTTGTAAAAAACCAAAACACAACGTGAACTAACAAGGGGACTTGTTGGGAGAAAAAGGGGTGTGGTAGAATTCACAGGAGGATAAGAGACTGTATTGGAGTGAGTATGTTCACAATAAATTGTATTCATTTTGAAAGTATCAAATTAAATTAAAAACTAATATAAAATAAAATACATATGCCAAAAATATACATATAATGTTATAAATTTATATATATGTGATATAGAAAACATTAAAATTGGAAAAATAAATATATTTTGTTCTTGGTAGATCACAACAGATTATAACAGAGCCTTGTAACTGAAAAGTTAAGTGACTATCAAAACCAAATTAAAAGTTCAGCAAGCATAATTCAAATGAGATTACTTAAATCAAAATGGAACTAAATTACTTTCGATGTTATTTAATACGTTAGTTTTGATCAGCCTGTAATTAATAAATAAATAACCAACAAATGTATTTTTAAGAGGTAAAATGAGGCACTCTTCCCTGTAGTAAAAAGACAAATAATGAAAGCATAAAACCATCACATTATTTTGGTGACATTTTATACTTCACTCACAAGGTAGTAGCAATAGCAGTCCAAGTACATGAATAAATGTTTCGCAATTAAGACTGTTGTAGGTGTTTCTAAAGCTATACAGAACATGGCATTAATTATAAATATAGAAATAACAAGTGTGTAATTTAGGAATTTTGAAATAAATTGTCCTTAGGAATGATGTGGGATTCCCCCCTGTATGCTGTGAATAAAGTTGGCTAATAAAAGAACTGATTTGTGCCTACAGCAGAGCTATAGGGGAACAGAGATATGTGGAGAAAACTAAACTGAATGCTAGGAGAAAGAAGGGCAGAGTCAGGAGAAGCCATGGAGACTCTGCCGGAGACAGAAACGCTGAAACTTTGCTGGGAGGCCACTTCCTCATGGTAATGCATGGATTAATGGAGATGGGTTAAATTAAGATGTAAGAGTTGGCCAGAAATATGCTTAAGCTATTGGCCAAACAGTATTGCAAATAATATGGTTTCTAGGTGATTATTTTCAGATCTAAGATGCCAGGCGGTCAGGAAAAAAGTAGTCTCCTCCTAACAACATAGGAATATTCATGAACATTAATGTGCCCCTTTAAATGACATATTATCTGCTGATAAAAAAGTAACAAATCCTAAACTATGTTATTTGGTAAAATGCATGACTTACTCTTGTCAGAGATACCTTCACACACTACAGCAATGGTATATGCCTGTTTCTCATTCATAAAATCTAAATAACATGATGTTTGCATATGGTACACCATGTATGACATTATTTTTGTACTAGAAACTCGGGTGAAATTGAAATGAAGGCTGCCACTTGTATCAAATCAAGTTAAACACTGAATTTTAGAGTGGCTTTTTTGTATGTATTTAAGAAATAACAGGGTACTGAAGAGATGGTTCAACCATTAAAATCACTGGATGCTCTTCCAGAGGACCCTGGTTCAAATCCTAGTAGCCACTTGGTGACTCACAAACATTTGTAACTTCTGTTCTAGTACCCAGCAGCATCCTATGAGTTCTGTGAGTACCAGGCATTTAAATGGAGAACAGATACATATGCAAGCAGAACACCCATACAGTAAATTAAAGTAAAAAAAAAATAGAACAACAGAGTTTGAAGAATGTAATTAAATGGAATAATGCAAATTATTGTCTAATCACTATAAGAAAGATATATATCAAATATATAGAACATGCATTCTAAACATCAACTTTGAATGAATGGCAAACAAAAAGTGTATCCAAACATATATTTGAGTAACATACACTTATGCACATAAAAATTGAAGGCTTTTTGGTAATAAACAATGATGTCAGGATTATATGTATGTTTCTTATAAAGGTCAGGTCCTGGAAACTGTCTAATAACAGTACCAGCCAATCAGGCACCCCTGTTCTAAGAAAAGAAGAATGAGAGATGGCAAGGTTGGCCATGGTGGAGGGAGAAAGAAGGGCCAAGGATTGGGGGAGGTGCTAGCACAATCAGGATTTTTCCCAAGTAACAGTCTTTCAAGAACTTTGAAATCAATCCTGCACACCCGTGTTGAACCTCAATGTTTTGTGTTTTAAATTTGTGACTGGAAATGGAAAATGAAGCCATTTTCTTTGAAAATGCTGTTGTCTGTGAAGTCTTTTTTATTCTTCGCGTTGCTTGTTGTGACTTCGTCTCGCAAGCTGCTGGATCTTATCCTATACTCCCTTCCATATAATACTTATTGAGTCTCTAGATTTAAGTGCCTGTTATATAATAATGCAAGTGAATTTGGAAGGTTTGTATGATTCCATATTATATTTTAAAAAGATAGACAGCTCTTCAACTGTTTATATAACTTGTTGTTATTAGAACTTATATAATATGCACGTTTAATAATTCAAAACGCAAACATGATTTAATGAACAGGCATCCTAATTGTCCCTTTTTAGAAATTTAGCCCAATTCTGTCTTCTTTGAACGTTATGCATGAGCTGATTATAGTAAATCTGAATGAACTGGAGTTTCTTTGAAATGTAATTTTTGATTTCATCATTTCATTGTTACCATTTGGAACTTATCCCTTTTAAAATGTATCTGAGCTTCTGCAAAGTTTAAAAGTGCCATTTGGTATTAGTTCCATCTTACTATTTTTTTGTGTGTGAAATAAACAGAAAGACATCCTTAAACAGCCAAGCTGACCTTTAAATTAAAAAAATAAAGAAATAAAAGCAAACAATATATGTATTTTTTATTCAACATGTTTCAAAGAACCCTAAATTTGCTAACAGATAGAAGAAGAACAAAGTATGATTAGAAATTTCTCAGATACAGGTTTCCTCTCAGACAGTCAACACAGTGCACACGGGTTCCACTTCCACATCCACTTATTAATTCCAAGGTCAGTGGAAAGTGTTGCATCCCCTGAAGCTGGAGTTACAGGTGGTTAAGACCTACCTTCTGTGGGTGCAGGGACCTGAACTCACATCCTCTGAAGGAGAAGCATGGACTTTTATCCACGGAGCCATCTCTCCAAGCCTGCGTCAGTTTTCTTTCTTTTCTTGTTTTTTTTCTGTTTTCTTTTTCTTTGCTTTGCTCCATCCAACTCTTTTTTTTAATTTTCTTTTTTTTTTAAAGAGAACAAACTATCTTTTTTCAATATATATACCAATCCATGTTCCCACTCCCTCCCCTCCTCCCACTCCCTCCACTTACCCCCAACCCCAGCCCACACCCACTCTTCAGAGAGTGCACATTGCTTTAAGGAATGTCCAAGGCCTTCCCTACTGTATCTAGGCTGAACAAGGTATCCATCCAAAGAGAATAGGTTCCCAAAATGCCAATACAAGCAGTAAGGATAAATCCTGGTGCCACAAGCATAGGTCTGAACTAGTCCTTCAGAATGTGAGCCTCCATTAGCTCAAGTAAACTGTTTCACTGAGTGTACCCGTCATGGTCTTGACCTCTTTGCTCGTATTCTCACTCCTCCCACTCTTCAACAGCACTCGGGAGCTCAGCCTAGTGTCCCACTGCAGGTCTCCTCCTCTGCCTCCATCAGTTGCTGTTCATCCCACTCTCGATTAGTATTTTATTTTATTTCATTGTTTGAGAGAGTGTCACTCTGTATCCTGGCTGACCTGTACTCACCACATAGTCCAGATTGGGCTGGAACTCAAAAGCATATACCTGCCTTGGGGTCCCAGATGCTGGCCCCAAAGGTCTCATTATCACAACCACTCCTCTTCCAAATGTACTTCATTCAGTTTAATAAGCAGAGAGACATCGAAGTTTAAGTTACACTTATTCAGTGGAATTGATATGAAGGTGCAATTTTTGCTGTATTTAATAATTTGAACATGCAATTATATTGTCTGGATATTAGCCTTACAATTTGACTGAGATGTGTATTGGAATTTTATTTCTTCCTTAATTTTAACTAAAATAAAGGTCAGAAATTTAAAAATGATTCCATGAACATTTCCATAAAGAAATGGATATAAAAATTGTGCGTAAGAACCATAAAATCTGGAATTTGTCTTTTTTGCATTAATAATGAATTGATATTTCATTTAACAAAAATTTCTGATTCACTTTAAAGCAACAATTTAGAAAATCAAATTATTTTATGATGTTATTTGGTAATATATCGGTATTTTTTTACTGCTTAAATTCCACTTTTATATGAATTTTGGAAAAATAATAATTGTGATATAATAAAATTATTTGATTGTAGCATTTTTAAATTTCAGAGCAAAAGAGAAGGTAAAGATAATATTGAGTACACACATCTAAGAGCATGGTTTTATGCTAATTTTGATGAGTAAGCAGGAAAGCTAAATGAATCCTTTTCTTGAAAGCTGTGCTTTCAGAGCCCTAAGTGAAAGATCATTTAGAGCAGAGTTTGCAGAAAGAAACAGAACCTCCTGTGGAAGGACGAAGGGGACTCCAACCTCTCTGACGTGGTCGAAGCACACTTTATATTGATCTCTGCACACAAATGTCATGTCCACTGCATTTTGCCTTTGGTTTCTCTTCATTTGAAACCATAGGAAACCTGAAACTTAAAATAAAAATTTCCACCCTTCGCTTAGCTCTGTGGGTTTGGAAACGTTTCTAGGAGCTAGTTCATTTCTTCATTCTTACCAACTGCCATTAGAATTGGACAATGAACCCAAATGAAACCACGAAATTTGGTCTCAAAACACCCGTCTATGAACAAAGCAAAAATTTAGGGTTATAGGTTCACTGAACAGCTGAGGGCTTGGAAGCTATTTGCTTTACACTTGGTTTCTTTCTTTCTTTTTTCTTTTGTTTTCTTTTTTTTATCTCTATTCTCATTCCCAAACTATTGAATCCCTAAGGATTTACCGATTCAACTTTAAGATAGAAGCTTGAATGGATAACTACTGAAAAATTTTATGTCAATACTGACAAAAAGTGAATCAGAAGTGGATGCATTTGAATTATGAGAGGATAACCTTTAAATATTCTAATCTTATATTAAGAAGTCACAGCTAAACTAGTACAAACTAATCACTGCATGACCTAGTGACAACCAATCACTGATTCACTAGATTATTCTCACCATGACAGGTTGCCTACCATTTAGATATTTAAGTTTTAAATCATGTGGAAATTGTTATCTAATATTGGCCAAGTCAAATTGATTCACAGTTTTTGGAATAATTGATACAAAAGTATAACTTCAAAATAAATAATAATTCCTCTGCATTTAGAATTAAAGAATAATAGTGAAAGGTGCAATCATATTTCATAGTATGAACTTGGCAAAGAGTAAACAAAGGTAACCAAGTCACACTCATTTTCTTTTCTATGACTTTGAAACAATCTTGTTTTTGTACTGGTTACAGAGTATATGACCCAGGCAGGACCTCACTCTGTTAACTTCCTTTCCCAAAGTCTCTAGCCAAAGCACTGCTAGCCACACTCATCGCTTAACTCTGCGGGATAAGTTTCTTCTAATTCAATCTGTGATTTTATTTGTTTCAAACCTAATAGACCTTCCTTTATCCATGTTTCTTTTAAATATTAAATCTGGATTGGATTTATCAGTTAAAATCCTGAACACAAGTTTGTAGACATTTTTGCAGGTTAGATAAAAAGAAATTTACTTATTTTTTTTCCAAAAGTAGATAATAAGAATTAGAAAATTAAGGATTAGATTTGTTAAAACACAAGTTATTTCATGTTTTAATTCCCGTATTTTTCACTGTATAGAACTGATCATTTTCTCAGAAGAGATGGTTATAAGTCAAAACAAAAGCAAAGTTTTATTTTCTAAAATATTTTATATTATGTCAAGAAACAAAAAAATACGACTCAATCCACTTAATATTTTTAAGTTTTATAGACCAGAACGGTTGTTCTGGATTAGCAGTTATATCTTTAAATGAGCTTCTTGGGTTTTCCCACATAAGCAATAGCCACTAATTTCATGCTTTCTGTAGATAGCCCCTCATGACCAATATGTTTAAATAATTACTGATGATTAACTACGGTAGAGTTCGGGAACGGAATTCATTATGGGATAAAAGAAATAGCATTTCCTCTTTGCCTCTCTATGTCCAGAAATCAAGAAATGGAGCCGGGAGGATGGTTCAGTCAGGAACAGTTGTGAGCAAACTGAAGCCTGGGATCTGAAGCTCAGTGCAATTCACTTCTGTAACTTCTGTGCTAGTGGATGCCAAATCAGAATGCTCCAGGTCCAGTGAAAAATGTGACTCATAACATATGTTGCCTAGTTATTGAGGGAGACAACCAGTACCAATCTCTCGCCTTCATACACATACACATATGCACATTGAATATGTGTTCACATTTTCACACAAACACATAGAAGAGTGTGTGTGTGTGCACGCGCACACACAAGTGTGTGTATATGTAAAACACAGAATATTCTGGAGATGAGCTACGTTATTAATCATCTGGTAGAAGAAAAATACTGCATAATAAGTAATGATTAGCCCAAATTTAAAGTCTGTTCTGAATATTTTTTAAAATGGGAGGAAATGTGATGTGGTAACCACGGAAACAGTACAGCATTCACAGAATATCTGTCCATGAGCATTAACTTTATTGAGAGCACCATTTTCTGTAATTCCAGAGTCCAAACAAGAATGAAATACCATTTATTTATGCTTGAACAAAGTGAATGTCAACCTGAAATCCTATTGTTCACTCATAAAGAAAAAATAAAGATAGATTTAAGAGAAATAATTTTTTTCTGTTGTGTATGCTGTGGTTGGCAGTCTACATCAACTTCAGACAGGCAGCTATTCAAACAAAGCATGCTGTTTCCTTCCACAGTGTATAAATGATTCTCAAACTTGTTGGCAGAATATAGCCATGCTCACATCGTAAAATCATAATCTTTCTAGTTGTATTCTATGGATTAGTGTGTGTATACATAAGTGAGTATATCGTTAGGGCATTTTTATATGTATTCACATGCTTTGATGGTGTTAACACCTCTATGACATCTACTGTCAAATCCCATTACCATTCCCTAATATACTTCTACTTTCATATTTTTTTTTGCAGTTTGCAGAGAAATGAATGCAACTGGAGATCATGAGTCAAAATGAAATAAGCTGGACCAGGCAATACAGGATCCATGTGTTCTCTCATATGTAAACTAAACAACGGCACTGGAGGTATTTTAAATTTTTTAAATAATAACCAACTAACAGAGTGTGTGAGCTGTTAACAAAGTGGTTGGTCAATCTCTCTAGCAGCTTTAGGTCCCGCAGAGAGGGGTTTTAGCTGTTCTGAGCCTTATTTTCTGTTTTTTTTCCCTTTTCTTTCTCTCTTTTAAATTTAGTTTTGAAATTATGATTTAATTACAACTTTTCCCCTTCTTTTTACTCCCTCCAAACCATTCTAGATGCCATTCCCTGCGTCTGGAAGGATATTTTTGTTTATTTGTTTTTGTTTACTGAACCAGCTCAGTTAAATCAACAGGAAAAACTCCACCATGAGCAACTGCAGATTTTTTTTCTTTCCTTTCTCTTCTCAAATTCAACTTAAAAGAAAATATAACCAGTGTACCTATGGCTGTTAGTCACTAGAGTGTCACAACAAAAATATAAATATATAACCAAGTCCTTGGTAAAATAACTGACCTCTGAATGAAAGATTAAAACCTGCATTATCTTAGACCATTCCCAATAGCATTACATGGCTTATACACTATAATTCGAATATCTATATTTTCATTTGCACTTGAAAATGTACATACTCATTTATTTTCAAGTCATAGAAACTTTAGGAATAATAATTGCAAAGAATATGATATTTCGGAGAATTTGAAGCATAAATTACATGAACAAATTAGTACAGTTTAATTTTAAATTTTCTAAGAACTTATTCTACAGGAGAGTGGGAGTGCTGGTCAACCTTAGAAATTGCAGGGTATTAGGTCTGTACTGTAAATAAACCTATACCTAATCTTAAAGGAAGAAAAAGACAAATGCTGAAGATTTGGCTTTGTGGTGGTATGTTTGAATGGGATTTTGAGTTTGACACCAAAACAGTAATTATTATGAAGATGGCAATGATGATGATGATGATAATGACAATGTCAAAAAGGAAAAAATAGCAAAAAAAAAAAATTCAAAAGTCTCCCACACTAGACTATAAAATGAAGGACAATAATGATGTGATCACACAATTAAGCTCTAGAACAAAAAGAAGAAGACTCCCCCAGGAGAAGTGGAAGACAAGAGATAATCAAATTGGGGGCTGAAATCAACAAAATAGAAACAACAACAACAACAACAACAACAAAGCAATACAAAGAATCAATGAAACGAAGAGCTGGTTCTTTGAGAAAATCAACAAGATTGATAAACCCCTAACCAAACTAATCAGAAGGTGGAGAGAGAACATCCAAATTAACAAGATCAGGAATGAAAAGAGGAACATAACAGCAGACACTGAGGAAATTCAGAGAATCATTGGGACTTACTACAAAAATCTGTACTCCACAAAATTGGGAAATTTAAAAGAAATGGACAATTTTTGAGATATATTCCGTATACCAAAATTAAATCAAGACCAGGTGAGCAGTTTAAATAGACCTATAAGCTGCAAGGAAATAGAAGCTATTATCAAAAACCTCCCAACAACAACAACAACAACAACAACAAAAAATCAAAAACAAACAGAGCTGGATGATTTTAGTGCTGAATTCTACCAGATCCTCCACAAGAAGAGCTAATATCTATACTCCTCAAAGTGTTCCACATAATAGAAACAGAAGGGGCATTAACAAACTAATTTTATGAGGCTACAGTTACCCTGATACCAAAACCACACAAAGACGCAACCAAGAAAGAGAATTACAGACAAATCTCTCTCATGAACATCGATTCAAAAATTCTCAATAAAATACTGGCAAACCAAATCCAAGAACACATCAAAAAAATCATCCATCATGATTAAGTCGGCTTCATCACAGAGATGCAGGGCTGGTTCTATGTAGTCTATCATATAAATAAACTGAAAGAAAAAAATATGATCATTTTATTAGATGCTGAAAGAGCATTTGAAAAAATCCAACACCCCTTCATGATAAAGGTCTCAGAGAGATTAGGGATACAAGGATCATGCCTAAATATAATAAAAGCAATATACAGCAAGCCAACAGCTAACTTCAAATTAAATGGAGAGAAACTCAAAGCAATTCCACTAAAATCAGGAACCAGACAAGGCTGTCCACTCTCTCCATATCTATTCAGCATAGTTCTTGAAGTTTTAGCAATAGCAATAAACAAAAAAAGGAAATCAAGGGGATTCAATTTGGAAAAGAAGGAGTCAAACTTTCGTGATTTGCAGATGATATGATAGTGTTCATAAGTGACCCAAAAATCTCTAACAGAGAACTCCTACAGATCATAAACACTTTCAGTGATGTGGTAGGATACAAGATCAACTCAAAAATATCAGTATTCCTCCTATACACAAATGATAAAGAAGCTGAGAAAACAATCACAGAAACATCACCTTTCACAATAGCCACAAATAGCATAAAGTATCTTGGGGTAACACTAACCTAGTAAGTGAAAGACCTATTTGACAAGAACATTAAGTCTTTGAAGAAAGAAATTGAAGAAGATACCAGAAAATGGAAAGATCTCCCATGCTCTAGGATAGGAAGGATCAGCATAGTAAAAAATGGCAATTCTGGCAAAAGCAATCTATAGATTCAATGCAATCCCCATCAAAATCCCAACACAATTCTTCACGTACCTTAATAGAACAGTAATCAATGTCATATGGAAAATCAAAAAAAAAAAAAAAAAAACAAAAACCAAACCAAAACAAAACAGGATAACCAAAACAATCCTGTATAATAGAGGAACTTCTGGAGACATTACCATTCCTGAATCAAGCTTTATTACAGAGCTACAGTAAGGAAAACAGCTTGGTATTGGCATAAAAACAGAGATGTTGATGAAGGCAATCTAATTGAAAACCCAGATATTAATCCACACACCTATGAACACCTGATTTTTGAAAAAGAAGCTAAAATTGTACAATGGAAAAAGAAAGTATCCTCAACAAATGATGCTGGTATAACTGGATATCAACATGCAGAAGAATGAAAATAGATCCATATCTATTGCCATGCACAAAACTCAAGTCCAAATGGATTAAAGACCTCAATATAAATCCAACCACACTGAACTTGGTAGAAGAGAAAGTGGACATAATCTTCAATACATGGGCACAGGAGACCACTTCCTAAATATAACTGCAGTAGGACAGACACTAAAAGCGACAAAAAATAAATGGGACCTCCTGAAACTGAGA